>LAPY01000054.1:372094-383572 GCA_000970635.1 Eragrostis tef
TTGTTGGGGTTGGGGGGGGGGGGGGGGGGCTACTCTCAGATAAATAACATGTTGAAGTAGCTGATTGTCCAACTCGAGTTTTACACATAAACATGCTATGGCTGAAGCATGCATCACAGAATTAGTTATGTATACTCTGAGTTGGATTAAATTGGCCCAAATTCTTGTATGAATTTGCAGCGTGAATTTTTGTCAGATGAGTGTTATATATATGTCTCAATTGTAAACAAGCATAATGAATTTCAGTGATGTCTTCTACTGTACTCTTCTTCTTTTTTTTTTTCTCAGATTTGAAACCTAGACAACATATTTCAGTTTTGTGTGGATCATATGATGCAGATACTTACTATAATTTTGCTACATAAATATTATTGTAGATCAGTATGGCGTGCCTTCCTTTATCCACGAGAACTCGACGAAGGAATAGGGCTCTTAGAAATATGTTGACTTCTATTGTTCTTATGTTCTACTACTTGTGGCTGCTCCTTGCAATATCATATAAAAGGAAGCGCTTTAAAATAGAGAGGAGGTTGAAAAATAAGGAGCTTAGAATTCAGAAATTGAACAAACTCATTCGAGAGAGCGACACGACTTGTATTAGTGAGCTTCGTATGGACAGAAGGACTTTTCAACTTTTGGATGCTCTTATTGTTCAATCTGAACAGTAATTTAGGTGTCATTTCCATATAGTTATGGTGGTTAGTTTGGGTTGAGGTGCTGAGTGGCTTTTGAATATTTATTTCCACAGAATCATGTTGATGCCAAAGGCTTGTATGGAGTTGCATTCCCTTACTATGATACGCTGTCAGCTGTGTATGCAAAGGATATAGCCACTGGTGAAGGGGCAGAAGGATTCACTGATGCTGTTAGCAACATGGAGCTAGAACTGGCCACTGAACATCGCAATGATCAAGAGAAGGAAGAAGAGAGGACGTCTAGAGAAACTCCTAGACGATCTTTTGACTCGACATCGTCAAGCTCCAAGAGGCAGAAAAAAGAGGGGAAGGGGAAAGAAAGTGTATCAAGCGATCCACTACTTGACATGTTCAATGAAGTGAGCGGTGATCTAAAGTTCGTCACTAAGAATGTGGAAAAGATGGCTGAGGCAATGGAGCGTGAGGCCGCCATCCAAGAGAGGCAATGCATGAAGACCCTCAACAAAAGTTAAGAGAGAAGGCAGTGAATGAGCTGCGTAGGCTAGAATTTACTGGGGGTGAACTTATCCAGGCTGCTAGTGTGTTTGTGAAAACACCAGATCAGATGGGCATGTTGTTTGTGCTTCCGGAAGCACTGAGAAGGGAATACATTGTGAACATGCTCCATGGTAATTGAAATTTATGCATTCTTTGTCTGTATTTTGTATTTGGCATACAAGCTAGCTATGGAACTTCTTTTCATTCCCTGTTTTGTTTTTGTTAGAGGAAAGAAAAGGACAACAGGGTGGCACAAGATAGGCTATTATGCGTTCTCAGGTTAGTAATACTAACAAGTTTCAGTTTTGATCTCACAGCATGCTAAATAGATACTTCTTCATTATTTGATCTGATATTCTTATTCAACATTACTTTTCAGCTGAGGAAGAAAGAGAAGTTAGTAGTTGGACTGAAACAGGGGAGAATGGGCATTGCAACAATCAATCGAAGTGTCTTTCATCTTTTGAATCATCTGTCTTAACATCTCATTGGAGTTAGAGTCAATATAATGCTGCTGGAATTTTATTTTTGTGCTACTTTTAAAGCTCCAGCTGGAACACTTGTGTCATGCTGATCAGTGGCATTCAGTGCTAGTCCTAATTATCTGGAAGGTTTCCAGTTTATTATTTAACTGTTTGTAATTGGAGAGTAACTAGTATCAGGCATTAAGCAAAAACTATTTACATTGCATCACCTTTTAATGGAGAGTTCATTTGTTAATGCTTGTGATTTGTGAGCGCTCTTTTGTAAGCTTATTGCATGCTCAGTTCAGTTTTTCTGGTTAGCACATTCCACAGAGCAAGCTAGTTATGATCCTGCTACGGCTAGAAATGTTTGTTTTATTTGCACTGTCAACACATCAAAAAAAGTTTGGACGTGAATGCATGCACGTGATTCAGGCTCTGTACTTCCGATACACGAGCGCATCCATTCCAGAGCAACGAAACAAACACCGTAACGGTATGGAAAACCATTACCTCGTCCAACCAGGCAAAGCCCGTAATCAGCCATCCCACCCCCGAATCCCCCGTAACATGATTACGATACCCGTTGCGATACCAGAGAACGAAACAAACACCACCTTAGTTCACTATTGAGAAGGTGGTTGGTCAACAGGCAATGCTCCCTCAAATCAAAATTTAGAAGAAGAAAAAACACGCAAATTGCATCCATACCCTTTTCAAACAGATAACGGAGGGACTGTAGCAAACGGTTACCTCGACGTCGACGACGGAGCCGTGCTTCTCGAAGAGCGCGCGCATGTCGTCGGCCGTGCAGTCCCACGGGATGTTCTGGGCGACGAGCCGCGTCCTCGGGCCCACAGGCTCTCCCGGTGCCGCGCGACGGCGCGGTTGCCCGGGGAACAAGCGGTGGTGGGGACAACGAAGGAGACTTGGCCGTGGCGGCGCCAGGAGAAGCTCAAGCGCGGCGGTGACTGAGGCTGGCAGGCGGGGAGCGCGGGGAGGAGGAGGCGGGCGAGGGGGAGAGCCATGGCGACGCGACGCAGTGAGCGGCGAGAGATACGCGAGGCGCGGGCTCGCTAGTGTTTTATCCGCCAGGCCAAAATATCTCAAATCCCAAACACGGCGGGCGTTGCAGCCAAGTGCCTGCCCGTGTAGCCGAGCATTTCAGTGACGGGACAGAGGACAGGAGTTCTGAGACGGGATCTCGGCTGCGAACAAGCAACTTCACTGGCACAATGAACAAACCAAGAATGTATTTATTTACATTTTTTGCGAATTTATTTACTTACATAATGTTATATACTGAACCAATCATCTGTTTGGAATATTATCTAGGTCCACATGACCACTGTCTACAGTTTTCCAAACCTTTCACCTAGGAGCACCCAGCATACCATTCCCCTGCCTTTCTGTAATCAGGGTGGCGGGTGTAATCCATACACAACATCACACATATGTACAAGCAGTCCTTGAGAGAAGGGGAAAAGAGAGAAAAACAACAGTCCATGTACTACGTGCAGCGAGGAACACTCCTGTAATGCCACCGATCAGTTCTGTGAGTTAGAACCGCTGTCAGATGTAGCACTTTGATCGAATTCCTTTTCAAGCTCCTCGATGACGGGCTCTACAGCAGCATCAATCTCGTCACTGACCTTGTCAATCTGTGTAAGCCAGGAGAACCATTAGTAGTTAATACCTTCCCTAGGTCATTTCGCACGTTACTTTTAGAACATGATTACATATTAATCTCATATAGGTATCATTTTTCTATTCCAGACAATAAAAATTTTCCAATCTTAGGTCGTTCAAAATTTTTCCAATGGTGCAAACAAAATCGTCCTACGATGATTTATGTTATCTATTTCTGGATGCAAACCTATGTTGTTGTCAAGCTGCTTTACAGAATTTATACAAACTTAGAGATGTCTTCAAATTGTGTTAACAATGAGACTAGCATTACTCCGCCAGCACCAAGCAAGTAAGCAATCTTTCAAGAATTGTCAGAAATGAGTGCAGCACCACTAACACCAAGTCCTGCAAACTAAATTGCTTAGATCAATTCACAGTACACATGGCTAGTAACATTCTTGTGCAGACAAAACAAATGACAAATCATGACGCAATTTACTCCCATATGTTCACAGGGATGAAAAGTAAGAAGGGCTTTGCCCCTCTCAAAATGTCAATTCTTGCTTCAGGAGTTCAAAAATTTTCTATCCTAAAAAACAAAAAGGAAAAACAAAGAGAAGTCTGTGAAGGAGTAAACAAAACATATATATCAACACATAGAGATAGTAGTTGGTATCAGAAAAGAAGCTCAAGATTGCCTATTAATATGATATGATTTACAAAAGAATTATCCATCACATGTAAATACAATACGGAAATAAGTAGATTTCAAATATTATACGGAAATGAGTAGATCATGATAGCTATCAAAGATATCAAACTATCATTAACAACAAAGGAAATGGAAGCAAACCTTCTCAGCGATGGCTTCAACCTTCTCTGCATCCTTATCAACTACCTCAGCAATGTATTCAACCTTCTCCACTAATTTCTCAAGAGAGCCATCTTTAGGAAGTTGATCAGCCAAATTTGCAGCCAACTTCTCTGTAACCTCAGCTACATGCTCCACAACCTCTACAGCATTTTCCACGACCCCGACTGTCTCTTCTGTCATAACAATCCAGCCACACAAATAAAAAAATAAGAATCTCCAAACTACTTGGTAGTTTTTCGCATGTTAGTACTAACTCCGCTATACAATGATTACTCTCATATTATAGACAGAACTAGCAAAATTTCTCCACATGCGACAGAGAAGAGTTCTGGACAAAAGGGCTGACTTAGAACTTGTTGAATACCTTCAGCATGCCTGACTCTGTTGTAGAATGGCACGACGGTGAACACCACACCTCCAAGGATCCACCGCGCCCTGGAACATAACGTCAAGACAAGCACAGACCAAAACCAAAGAGACTTGGTCACAATTCACGCAAAAACAAAGCATCAACTACACACTTCTTGGCGTGTACACCTCCACCATGACGTACCAGGTAGGAATCGATGGGGAAGAGCCTAGGCGCTGACCGCCACGGACGGCAGCGGCGGCGGCCACATCCGCCGGAACGATATCAGAGTTCTTGAGAACAACCCAGCTGCCAGGAATCATAACAGCATCAACAACTCCACGCGCTCTCTATAAGAAATACATGAGGTACTGCGAGCTGCGGATGGTTGGATGAACTCTTACCTTGAGTCGATGTCACTCAAATCAGCACTATCCTCACCAGAGCTCTTCCCGCTCCTGCATCACGACCAAAATCACCAAAAATTACAAAGAACCGCGTCAAATTTCCATCCCTTCACCTACCTATTTGGTGTCAATCACCTAGCAAAGAGAACAGCAAGTGAAGAAGAAGAGCACTCGCCTCTGGTTTTCCCGGGCAGCCGGACCGGGGCTGGGACCGATGGGCTGCATGGTGAGAGTCGCCATGGATGGAGCGGATCCGGAGAGATGGGGATCGATTTGGGAGAAGCGATGAGGCGACGCGCAATTGGATTGTGACCGGAAGGGGAGAAGACTGAATCAGAGGGGGTTGTGTGGACCGTAAGCGAAGGGGTCGTGTGTAATTACCCAACGATCTGAGCCGTTTAAACTTGAACGGACTGTTGCCTCGCGCCCCTGTTACGGTCAGGTCGCGAGATTATTATCCGCAACCCAACTGATAGTGATAGTGGCCCAGATGGAATATACGACAGCTTACGGGCTTTTCTTTCGGCCCATATCGTTTGGATCTAACGGCTCTCGGGAGCTCGACCCAACGGCTGCCGCCGCCCCCCAACGCCCGTGCCGCCGACGTCCCAGCCGCCTCCGAGCGACAAGGCCGGCGATGCGCCATACGCTTTTGGCTTCAGTACCTCCGGCGCGGAATTACGACTCCCGATTCCCACGACGAGAATGCCGCGGCTGCCGCAGGAAAAGGCATCACCGTGGCGGGGCAGCATGAAGGGGGCCTTGCGGGAGTTGTTGCTAAACTGCGGTGTGGGGGCGACGGGTGGGTGGTGAGCTGCCATGAGGTAAGTTCCTGCTGGCGGGACGTCGGTCTCACACCAAATGAGATATTTCGTTTAGATTGCATCTGGATGGATTTAGTTTACGGAATTCAAATACCTATTCTTGATGTTGGTAGTTCGTTGATAATGGTATCGGTTATGAACGATCTGGTTCTACCAGTCTGCATAAATTTGTCCCATTCATACTTCACGTGCAGAGTCAAGTATGTATATGTGATAAGGGGAGTAATCATGTTTTCTTGGTGTTTATGATACTTCGGGATGTGCTATCGTTAGATTAGTATTATTTCCATGTTTCTAATATTTGTTGTTTTCTCTGCTGTACAACAGTCTAGCTTCCAAAGAGAATTGAATTATGAAACTGTTGGATACAATTATGGCTCAGAAAAGATGGATTCATGTATGAGAAACACTACCAAATATGCATGGCAGAAAAAAATTTATAGGGGGCAAAATATGAATGCATAGAAAATATTGCCAAGTGGCCGAATAAGAACGTGTAGAATAACGTAGTATGTAGCAAGTGGTGTGCAGTAGCAAGTTAATTATGCTCATCTATATGCCATATCCTCTCATACTGATCCTTACTGTCATTCTGAACCCAGTCTGTGAATGCTCATGTTCAACCTGTGTTTGCTTCCTTTGCTAGTTCTCTAATCTCACATTTATGAACCAAGATCATCTACCATGGAAATGAGAAGGGAAGAGCGTCCAAATATTAGCCGAACAAGCAGAATTTTTTAGAACAAGGAAACCGTGTGGTGTGTGGTCTTGCAACCTGTTTCCACATATTTCATCTGATTGGTTGTGCATAAACGCATAGTTGATGAGCCCGCTATTTCTTCCAATTCTTCTCTCATGGAAAGATAATAAGTTTAAATTTGACACCCCCCCCCAAAAAAAAACCTTCATAGTAACCTTTATCAAGGCAAGCTGTTTATTTTATATTTTAAAGGAATCATTTTAAAGCTATATAATTCCAAAGTTAAGCTTCATTATGTCAGCAAAAGTATATTATGATTACATGAAAAGCCAACATATGCCATACTCTTTGATAAGTGATAACAGAAGCAGAAGACTAATAACTAAATAAACAACATCACTGGACAGTCTTGTATTCAATTCCAAGACTAAGGAGGAGGATTTCAGTTCTCGTTGTTTTCCCAAGTCAAGGTCTTCACAATCAAATTAAATGTTGGCAATACTCTACGCTTTTCTCTCCAACTCAATCAGCTTGTCATAACAATTCTAATGTCTTGTAGCTTTGAATTGGGCATAACACGTTACACCTGTCAATATTTCAGTAGCTTGGTGATAATGTTGTGGTGTTGACTGTTGAATGATGCCTTCCCAATTCTAGTTACTAGATGACAGTGCTCGACTTCTTCTTGCTTCTCTACTGTTGGCAACTTTGGAAACATGGATATTACATCGCGTTCGGTGTTCTGATCACTTTCCAGATCGTTCCCATGGCTCCTGGTGCAAAGAGAAAAAAAATTATGGTGTTGTCGACTGCCTCTCTTTAAGGTGTATCTACTTGATGCGGTATCTCTCCTACGCCACCGCACTGTAATACCGTTTTATTTTGCTGGCATCCATGTACATCTTAATGAATAAATTCAGCCAGCTAACAGCCTGTTTTGATGTTTTAATCAGTGGGAAATTAGAGTGCAGGTGGGACATTATCCCCTTGTTGATTCCTGAGGTTGACTAATGGCTACCGATCTTAGATTTTGAAACCACTGAAGAATTCTCCAGGTACATGGGCATGATATATTCAGGACAAGATAAGACCTTTTACCCCTACATCACTTGGTCACATTCTCACTATCATCTTCTTTATCTGAGATTTTCTAAATACCAGTCCAAATCCTTGTAAGAACAGCTGTATAAAAAAATGTTCTTGCCAGTAAAAATAAATAAATGAAAACCGCATATCTTATCTGAAACTATCTGCCTTTTTGTCTGGTTACTGGTGATTTCTGGTTAACAAGTTTCTTTCCTTGTCTTTATTTTATCGACTAATTCAAACACCTCGTTCCCATTCATCTGTTGTTCCTCTCTAGATTGTTTTTTACATCATTTCAATGTCTTGGTTCATGCTAATATTCTATGATTTGCCAATGTCATTGTATTTTAGGAGATACTTTATCCGACATATTGTAGATACAGGAATCTTTCTGATAAAGTTGTTCTTGTTGTGTTTATTTAGGAATGTACTAGGCCTACTTGGAGCGATTCCTTTCAGACCGCAGCTATATCAAACATGCAAATTATTAGCCTAGGTTTGGAAACATTCAGTGATATGGACAGCTGTCAAGCAACTTGTTTGTTTGTCTTCAGATGGTGAAATTGTCTGCTTCCTCCAAAAAGTGTCAAGTTCAATCCAGTTAGTTGCATGGATGTTACCTCCAAAACCATCGCTCTCTGAGATGCCAATTGGGTGAACCAAATTATGAGCCTGAATGTTCCGCATTGCCTAGTTCCTCGGCCTTTCACTCTGGTGTCGATTTTTCTGCATGCTATGTTGATTGTTAAAATTTGTATGCTAAATGAAATTGAGTGCGCCAGCCTGCTTGACTAATTTACTCCACTGACAGAAGTCGGACTTGGCATACGAGTCGTTGTTGCCAACACTAGTCTAACTCCATATCGGTCTCTGTTTCTATTTCCTGTTTCGTGTCAAATTTCTGCGATTTACCAATGTCACTGTATTTTAGGAGATACATTACCCCACATATTGTAGATAGAGGAATCTTTCTGATAAAGTTGTTCTTGTCGTGTTTATTACATCGCTCCCTGAGAAGCCAATTGGGTGAACCAAATTATGAGACTGAATGTTCCGCGTTGCCTAGTTCCTCGGCCTTTCACTCTGGTGTCGATTTTTCTGCATGCTATGCTGATTGTTAAAATTTATGTGCTAAATGAAATTTAGTGCGCCAGCGTGCTTGACTAATTTATTCCACTGACAGAAGTTGGACTTGGCATACGAGTCTTTGTTGCCAACACTAGTCCAGCTCCATGTCGGTCTCTGTTTCTATTTCTTGTTTCATGTCAAATTTCTGCGATTTATCAATGCCACTGTATTTTAGTAGATACACTACCCGACATATTGTAGATAGAGGAATCTTTCTGATAAAGTTGTTCTTGTCGCGTTTATTTAGGAATGTACTAGGTCTACTTGGAGCAATTATTTTCAGACAGCAGCTTAATATCAAACAATAAGTAGGCCACTGAATAATGTAAATTATTAGCCTGGATTTGGAAACATCCAGTGATATGGAAAGCTGTCGAGCAACTTGTTTGTTTGTCTTCAAATGGTGAAATATGTCTGCTTCCTCCAAAAAGCGTCAAGTTCAATCCTGTAAGTTGCATGGATTATGTCTTGCCATGTTACCTCTAAAAATCTAGCTCTCTGAGATGCGGGTTGTGTGAATCAAGTTATGAGACTGATTGTTCCATATTGCCCAGTTCCTGGGCCGTTCACCCTGGTGTCAATTTCTCTGCACCTACTCTCAAAAAAAAAAAATCTCTGCACCTTGTGCTGATTGTTATTTGTACGCTGAATGAGACTGAGTGCACCCGTCTCTGTTCAAATTTACTTCTCTGGTCAGATATATGGCTTTGTTCCTTGCAGAAGTTGGGACTGGCTACCATGCATATGACTCTGGCCAACGCTAGTCAGCTCCAAGTCTGTTTCTATTCCTTGTGAGAAACATGACAGGGAAAACAACCCATGTAGCGCCCAAATTATTGCCATGTTCAGCTTTAACATTCTTTCTTTTTTGAAATGATGTTCAGCTTTTACATTTCCATTTCTTCGTGGATACAAGTTAACCTCTGCTGAACATTAATTATCTTTGTTGAGCGTTTATCTTACCATATCTCCAGAGAAATTTTGGAAGCTAAGCCTTGTAAGTGTGGCATCGTGCGTGCTGTGCCGTGCTCAAAGGATATACTCAATACATTTGCCATTTCCTTCTAATGGTCAGGCTTGATCGGGCCATGACGATCTCAATACATTTCCCCTTCCCTTCAGTTTCTTTTCTCTCTGTTTTGTTCAAATAATGAGAGAGAAAAAAAGGGAGACGCATCATGTCAGCTGGACTTTAGCCGTGGGATCAATCATGCCTAGACAGAAACGGGAAGAAAGCTGAGTAAGGGAAAGGGGCTCTGTCCTAGAATCTTTTCTCGCAAGGGTCAATGGCCCCGACACGGGAGGCGCGTCTTTTCTTATCGCTTCCGGCCCTCGCCATCACCTCGCTTTCCAGCGTTCAGTAGCATCACCCGTCAGCCCTCTCTCGCCCTGCCCGGCCAGGCGGCCATGCTCTTTCCACTCCCCAAAAGCTACCCTTACCCTTCTCTCAGCAGAAATGCCTCGTCAACCCCTCCCCCGCTGGACGCGGACTCAGCTTTTTTCCTTCTCTTTCCGGGCGATGCAGAAATCGTCCACGCTCTCCCGTGCTGCTTGCATTGCTAGGCTGCTCTGGTTGTGGTGGTGACGCGGTGCCTGACCGGTCACCATGCGGCGTGTCAGTGCACCAGCTCCGCTCATGGAGCCTAGCCTGCCATTGGAACGGCGGAGTGGCCACGTACGGGCAGGCAGTGCAGCTGTGCAGTGGAATGGCGGAGCAGCGAGCCGTGGAATCTTTCCTCGTGGTGATCGAGATCGAGTGTGTGTTGCGTCCCGCGGGGAACAGGAACAGGGGACGACGACAGGGCCCTGGAGCTCTGCAATTGTGCCCGTCACTCACTTGGGTTCGATCGGCAGATCCTACTACAGTGCCGGGCACTCACTCGAACGATCAGTTCATTCGGGTCGTCACTGTAACACACACGCCGGAGTCGGCAATCACACGCACCCACGCGCGCACGTTCTTAATCCTCGGCAATGCACATGCACCCACGCGCGCACGTTCACGTTCACGCTACAACAAATCAATCCATAGATGGTAAGTAGATGCTACGGGGGGATCGATCATTCGATCAGACAAGCTACACTGCCACAGGTATTCCGAAGCTAACTTATTACATGCGCGAACTGCCGCGTTCCGTCTCCGACGACCCGAGCTCGCCGGCGGCCTGCTCCTTCTCCTCGCGCTCGATCGCCTCCACGATGCGGTGGACCGCCGCCGCGATGTCGTTCACCGACGCGAGCCGGCAGTCTTCTTCCACCTGCGACAGAGACAGGCGAGAGGGGTGAACGATCAGATCATTAATTACGACTCAAATACGGCCGTTCTTCCGATCCGTTTTGTAACCACGGCGTGTCCCCATGTGTCTACCGCACGAGGAGCACACCAGGACGGGAGAATTTTGGAGCAGTCGCTACGGACAATGCGCGCACGGAATTCCAGACAAAGCTATAGTACTCCTAGCTGCTTGTTTTCGGAACGAACGGTGTTGCCAAATCCCAAATTGTGCGGCGCGTGGTCTACTCTAAGCGAGCACGTAAGCTTTGCGTTTGGAAGCTAGGACGCGTGTTAGGCTGGTTGGTACCTTGAGGCTGAGCGAGTAGAGCGCCATGGCGCCGGCGCTGGTGACGTTGAGGTGCAGCACGGTGAGGCGGTGGCCCTGCAGCCCGGCGACCAGGCGCAGCAGCTGCCGCGGTCGATGGTCACCTCGATGTCCGCCACGGACGACGGCCTCGACCCCGCAGCGGCGTCGGAGTCGCCGTCCGCGTTGTCGTTGCCGGCGTCGGCCGTGGCCGTGGTTGTTGCGGGCGGGGAGTCGCCGCCGCC
>LAPY01000055.1:14647-29808 GCA_000970635.1 Eragrostis tef
AAAATGGCTGTTACTTTAAACTGAGGTATAATAAAATCAAATCCTGCAGCGCGACTGGCTAGAAAGCTTTTTGAGCATATGAGAAGAGATGCTGCTTCAATTAGGATACAGAAGTATGCACGTACCCATTCTGCCAGGAAAGCATACCTGCAAGTGTATGAATCAGCAAAAATAATACAGACAGGATTACGTGCAATGTCAGCTCGCAATGAACACAGGTTCCGAAGAGAGACCAAGGCTGCCATAATTATCCAGGTGTGTACTGTTATGTCGCTCTTTATTTACAGATTGATCATAAGAAACCATCATTAATTGATTTATGAATCACAGACTCGATGGCGCCAACACAAAGCTTATGTTGACTACAAGCAGCAAAAGAGAGCTTCGTTGATTCTTCAGTGCTTGTGGAGGGCACGTATTGCACGAAAGGAACTTCGGAAACTAAGAATGGTTCGTCCAATCTCACATACGAAACAAAAGCATCATTCATTGTTAATACACTGTAAAGCATAACCACTCAAACAGGAAGCAAGAGATAATGGTGCACTGAAAGAAGCAAAAGACAAGCTCGAAAAGAGAGTAGAAGAACTCACATGGCGATTAGATGTTGAGAAGCGTTTGAGGGTAATTCACAAGTATCAATACGACAGTTTCTGTATTGTTTAGTATGATATCTGGTGCTGAATGAGCTTGTTAACTATGTCTTGCTGGTAGGTTGATCTTGAAGAAGCCAAGGGCCAAGAAATTGCAACGTTACAATCTGCGTTGGAAGTTTTTGTATTGTTTAGTATGATATCTGGTGCTGAATGATCTTGTTAACTATGTCTTGCTGGTAGGTTGATCTTGAAGAAGCCAAGGGCCAAGAAATTGCAACGTTACAGTCTGCGTTGCAACAAATGCAAGAAAAGCTTGAGGAAGCCCATGCAGCAATAGTACATGAGAAAGAAGCTGCAAAGTTAGCAATTGAACAGACACCACCAAAGATAGTAGAAGTGCCGGTCGTCGACAAGGCAAAAGTTGAGCAGTTGACAAGTCAAAATAAAGAACTTGAGGTTCATATTTTATAATCAAGCACAAGATTCATATTTTAATCCTCTAGAGAAATTTTCACATTCATGTTTGGATTCCAGAATGAACTAGGTACATTTAAAAGGAAGGCTGAAGATCTTGAACAGAAGCTTCTTGAGGTCCAAAAACATTCTGATGAACTGTCACAGGAGGCACAAGAACGAGACTCAAAAATTAGTCAACTTCAAGAGATGATTGAAAGGTATTAATGATTTTAGGGCGTTGTTGTGCACATCAACTTGTAAAACTCATAAAACCAACCACATTTTATTGTATGGTGCAGGCTTGAAACAAGTTTATTGAATATGGAATCTGAAACCCAGGTTCTACGACAACAATCATTGGTTGCGTCAGCAGATGAAGAGAAATTAAAACAGATAGAGGGGTAAAGTTTACAACATTTTTACCTTATATTAGTTGTATTTCTACACTGCATTCACTCTCTGAGAAAGACTGATATGTTAACATTTTATTTTGTTTCTGTGTAAAGTGGAAATTTTAAAACTTCCACAACTTGCATTAACATTTTCTTCATTTCTGCACTCTATTCACTTTATATGAGAAAGACTCACATGCAAACATTCTTTTTTCATTTCTGTGTAGACTGGAAAGCAAGATTGCAACCTTGGAGTCTGAGATTCAGTTGCTCCGCAGAAATTCTACGCTAGTTGTTCAGGCTGTAGTCACTCCTCAAGAAAATCAGGCATCAGTGACAGAGGTAAATTTTGAGAAAACAGTACACATAATTTGATGGAAAATTTCCAAAAAAAAATGTTGCGCTCAATTTTATATCAAAATATGATTCAGGTACTTGACGATGGACATCAGCTTGAAGAAGTTAAACTGGTTGACGTATGTACTACAAATCTTACCAGGCAAACATATTATAAGATAATGGCAAACCTCAGGGAAACATTTCATCAATGTGGAATAATTATTCTATGTATGCAGGAGCAGGTGGTTGTCCCTCCTGTGAAGAATCTAAGCAAACAAAAGTCACTGACGAATCGACAACAAGTATGTTCAGTGCATTAACGTTGTAGATATTATTGTGGGGAATAAGTTCTGTGTATCAGAGATGCAGACAATGTGCAAACTGAAGATTTATTTCTCACCGATTTTCTTCATTCCCACTTTCACAGGAAAATCATGATGCCCTGATCAAAAGTCTGGCTGAAGACAGGAGATTTGATGGCAAAATTTCGGCTGCAGCATGCATCGTATACAAATCACTCCTGCACTGGCATTCCTTTGAAGCAGAGAAGACTAATATATTTGACCGAATTATCCAAACAATTAGGTCATCAGTTGAGGTTCTTATTTCCATTAATATGCAAATCATTTATCTTTTAGGCCATGTAAAAAAATGTTGGCAAGCAAGTTGAGAAATTCATCACCTTAGTACATTTACAGGCTGCTGAAAGTTCTGGAGAGCTAGCTTATTGGTTATCAACATCATCGACTCTCCTTTACCTATTACAAAACACCCTAAAAGCTAGCAGCTCAGCAAGCAAAGGATCAAATCGCAGCCGGACCACAACAGGCAGCCTCTTCAGTAGAATGGTGCAGGTGAGTTCTCGTGCAGATTTCTGTGTCACATATAGTTCTTATATGAGATTGCAACTTGAGGTCTGTCGTCCACGGTCCCCAATGGGTACTAGCACAAAGTTGATGTGGTTAAGGTCATGACTAATAACCCATTCTTCATTTGAAATATGGCATGTGGTTTCTCGTATGTATTTTCATGCAGTACAAGTATATATATTCAAGTTAAAAAAGATCTTACATCCATTTTCTTTCTATTTCTTTTATTGGTCAGAATGCACGGACATCATCAGGCATAACTAGTGGATACAGTGGACTAGTAGGAAGGCCTGACACTGCATCAATGGTAGAGGCAAAATATCCGGCACTTCGTTTCAAGCAACTGTTAACAGCATATGTGGAGAAAATATATGGGATAATCAGAGATAATCTGAAGAAGGAAATAAGTCCATTCTTGACTATGTGCATACAGGTAGAGCAGCAACTGAGCCATTTTCCCTGATGATCAAGGCACTGCAAGTTTTCTAATAACTTTCAATCTTCATAGGCTCCAAGAGCTATTCGTGTGAGACCATCGCGAGGATCACTAAAAAGCATACACTCTAATGCACTATCAAGACAAGCATCAAGTGTCCATTGGCAAAGCATTGTTAAGTGCTTGGATCACACGCTGGAAACTATGAACAATAACTATGTGAGTGCAATCCTCCTTTTCACCAGTCTTACAGTTAGGGAATTACAGAAATACACTGATAAATCCAATTACAATGTGATAGGTACCACCCATGATAATCAGGAAAACATTTAGTCAAGTTTTTGCATTTATGAATGTGCAACTCTTCAACAGGTACTACTATGTCTTTAACCAAGTTAACTCATTATTTACTTCCCTTGACTGTACAATCTCATATGTGGCACCTATACATCATTAGCAAATACCTCACATTGACCATGCCAAATTTTTACCTCTTTTTTAGTTTGCTACTACGACGGGAATGCTGCTCCTTTAGCAATGGGGAATTCTTAAAGGCTGGCTTACAAGAACTGGAGCACTGGTGCTCGAGAACAACTGAAGAGGTGAAGGTTTTTCCTTCTTTGTTGGTAATTTAGACAAGACAAATGTAATCAGAAACGGAGCACTAAAATGGTATGTATTGTTACAATGCAGTACGCAGGGACGTCTTGGGATGAACTGCAAACCATTAGGCAGGCAGTTGGGTTCCTGGTATGCCTGAAAACATTCAGTTGTTTACAATCATACTGGTTTCATCTGTCTACTCATTAAATAAATTCATATGGCAGGTTTTGCATCAGAAGTCCCACAAAACTCTGGAGGAAATCACGAATGAACTTTGCCCAGTAAGTCCTAAATAATGTATTTTTGTAACAATGCTTGAATATTTTCCGACCTATCAAGTATGAATGTTGCGTATTTTTCACAGGTTTTGAGCATAACTCAAATATATCGCATAGCAACAATGTTCTGGGATGACAAATATGGTGCGCAAGGGCTATCTCAAGAGGTAAGGGTAACTTCACATGACTAGATACATGTATGCAATTCGATGCCATTTTCCTTCTAACAAGAGTGGACGTTATTTCAGGTCATTGGAAAAATGAGAGAAATGACAACAGATGGCTCGATAACTACTCCAAATAGTTCTTTCTTGCTAGATGACGACTCAAGGTATAATCAGTAGTTCATTACTGAGATATGAATGACATAACCGAAACTGCAACAGTGGTCACTGATCTAACACTCAACATGAATGAAAATGCAGCGTACCAATATCCTTGGATGATATAGCCCGATTGATGCTTGACGTCGATCCATCCAATGTGGAGCCACCGCCACTGCTGAGGCAGAACTCTCAGTTTCACTTTCTTCTGCAGCAGCATATAGACTGATTCTACAAAACGAAATATAAACCGGTACAGCTTGTGAAAAGTTACTCTGAAGATTTTTTTTTTGTAGGAGCACACGGATTGGTTGTGTATTTTTTTTTCCTTTTCAATTTTTATAGTTTTTGATTGGATGGGAATGTTTATATACTAAAGAAAGAGAAATATAGGATACCATTCTTTGCATTGTTTCAATTGTTTGTAAAAGATAACATTGTAAATTTTTTTACATGAGTATATAAATGAAAGCATACATATTTGTATCCAACAAAACTCTGTGCAAATATTTTCCCTCTGCGGTTACTGATTCAAACTCCAGACCTCCGAATGTTGTCAAACCATCCCAGCACTCGATCGGAATTGCTGTGTCCCGCGATGTGGCTCCGATTTCCACTTTTCCAGGGAAGGAAGGGCTCTGTTACCTCATTACCTGCCTGACGGCCGAAGCCCCCGGGACGTGCGGCAGATCCCGTCCGCGCTTGCCCCTTCTTCCCCGTGGAGCTGAACCCGCGCTTGATTGGATTCAGAGGCGGCGCGCTGGGAATCCATGGCGCGGCGTCGAAGGCTCGAAGGCGAACAGAGGCTGCCCGCGCGAGACCCAGGCCTGCCTGTGGTGAGCAACGGAGCGCGAACAGGACAGAGCCTGCCCGCACCCGTCGAGAAGTTCGGATGGGCCGTTTTCCCAATAACTGGTTCATCTGCCGCCGGCCAGCGGGCTGACCCAAATCCCAAGTTTTCTTCTTTTTGCGTCGCTGTTTTTTTAACGGTAACCAGGCGTTAATTCACTCGTCGACATGGAATCGTACTCTCTTCCTTTTCCCCTCCGATAATTTTGTGGCACGCGTGATGAATCTCCATGGAGCGGCAACGTGACGCGTTAAAAGAGACTCGTGAGCGGATATTTCCGCTGACTCCACCATCATGCCAGGCTCAGCCGCAGGACCAGCTAACATCGCGTCACCTCTCTCGACGACGAGCACGTCGCGGGCCACCGAGATATTTGCAGCCGCGCGGCAAAAGCATGGAGAGAACGACGCTCTCTAGTCTCTACTTCTACTTCTAGTCGGCGCGCGGCTGGACCACCGTCCGCACCGTCCTTATTATCCGGACCTAAAGCGGCGCGGCGAGCTCAGGATTCGAGTTTCCCCGCCAGGCTACTGCTGCAACCACCGGGCTACAGCATGTTGGGTCATCCAACTGGCCAACTCATCCGCTCCGCTTACAATATCATTTTCTGAAGAAGTTTGGGAAAAAGAAACACTGTAACATTCTCAGCTCAGTCTGCGTGTACCACGTTTTGTGGCGACAGGCGAAGGATACTTCTGGGACACACACGACTTGCTGGTGTCTTCGAGGGAGAAGAAATTAGAAATGTGTACGGCTCGATTTGGAAGCTGTACTTGGCTGTAAGCAGTACAAGTGGACATGGATGGGCCGATTAGCTGTGGTCCCGATGCCGCGAGAAGACAACGGAGGCTGCACGAGAGATTTTTCGTCTAGGAAGCAAAAACCGCTCTCAGATAAGAACAAACTCGGAGCTTTATGAAGGGATGACGAAGGACCAGAGGGTATGGGCCTGATTGAACTGTGGGCTGGCCCAAGGCAGACTAGGGTTTCTTTCTTCCTGAAGTTATTTAATCTGCTAGTGATGCTAGATGCACACAAGATAATACACACAGCTCCTCGTAATAGCATTTTAAGATCAAAATCTCATAGTGACCCAACAATATTTTTTACTCTTTAGTTAAGAGTGTTTGATGTACATGAACATCACGTGGAGCTTGAAAACATACCAACAAGATGAGATGTTATAGAGTCGTATAACACTTAAAGTATGCGAGTCATGAGAAATTAAATAAGAGTCAAATTATAACATGGAACACTTCGGATGGATTTGTCTTATATAGACTTAGTTAAATGCAAACAATTATTCCCAATCACATATATAGCATGGATTATGTAACAAACAGAATTAGAAAGACGTAATGTCTTATAATTGAAATCATTTATATACCAAACAAGTAACGCCTTTTTGCGAGAAAGAGAGACAAGTAACGCTTCAATTTTAGTTGCTCAATGAACCTTTATTTGATAGGTAACGACAAACAGCACTTACGCTTGACATCTCAATTCAGCTACACACCTATTAAATCCATGGGTGTATTCATGATCACACGCGAAAAGGCCCAAGTTGAATTGCATCCATTTTTAGTACGTACAAGAATGGAGTAGGATCTACTTTGTACTTCTTTCCCGATTGGGACTCTTTCTTTCCTGCAAGTAGTTGAGGAGGTCCGTGCGTACTTCTTGCGAAAATCAGGCAATAAACGAGCGGCGGAGATGGGCCGGGTCGGTGTGTTTGAATCACCGCCTCCGAATCGCTAAAACCCCTTTTGTTGCGGCTTGCGGCCCCCTTCTCCTTCTCCCCTCTCGCGTGTGCGTCTGTGGCGGCTATCCTTCTCCCTCTCGCCGTCCTCCCCTTCACCTCTCCTAGGGTTTATCCTCACCACCACCTACCCCACCGCCTCTCACCGCCATAGACAACAATTATTTTATCGTGCCATCGGAGCTGCAGCTGCCTCAGATCGGATCCAGGGCTCCGGCCGTGTGTTGGTGCTGCTGGTGGTAGCTGCGTCAGGCGTCTGTCGCCGTAGATCGAATTCTGTGAAGGGGAGACAAGCCATGGCGACTGTTGCTCCGGCCCCTACCGCTGCCGACCGTATCCTTGCTTACTGTTTGCTGTCTTGGTGGGTTTGATCTCTGTAGGTTCTGTGGGAATTTTTCAGGCGGTGGTTCTTAGGAAGATTCGATTTTTGTTATGTCTGTGCGGTGAAAATTAATCTTTTGTTCATCGTTGCGTTAATTTGAGGTTGAATTGTGAGTTACTCGCTTGCAAGTTGCAACCCCAGCGGTTCTTCCTTAATTCGCGAGCTGCAGACACCACCGATCTCCTGAAGAAGCTATCACTGGACAACAAGAAGGAAGGCGCCGTCACTGATGCTGCCAAGAAGGTAGCTTTCTAGGCGATTATTCTCGGCTTTGGTTTTCGTTTTGCTTTATCCTTCTTAGAGGAAGGAGAGTTAATTGTTAACTAAAAAAATCATGTTTTTACAGTCTTCTGGTATGCCATATGGATCCGCCAACGCCAATGATGCAGCGTCGCAAGTGGACCGGTCGATAACTCCTCTGCTCCAGGAGGCTATGGACCCTAACTTCTTCTACCAGCCGAATGGATATGCATCTCCAGCCTATTACTATCCTAGTGGTACATAAGCCTGTGCTAGCTGATACCTTAGATGTTCTATATCTGGTTGGCCTCTGTAATTGCCAAGTTTAACTCTTGTATGCGGGTGCTCTCAGGTTATGATGGCTCCACCAATGAGTGGGACTCCAGGTATTCTGGCCATGAAGGAATGGATATGACTTCTGTGAGTTGAACATTCTTCTTGTATTTACTCCGTGCAGTTGTGATTGTTAGCTGTCTCAATGAGCTTAATAAATGCTTATATTATGTGCCACTTCTTTGTTTAGGATTCTAAGAACAAAATATAGTGGTAGCATGTTTTTGCATGTCAATTCCGAACTTTGGAATTTGGAGATTAAACGAAGCTGACTTGCTGAGTTATTGAAAAAATATTGCAGAATGTATATGGTGACATGTACCATGGATATGGTTATGCTCCATATGGCCCATATCCTTCAGGTTCACCTGTTCCAAGTGTTGGGCATGATGGCCAGTCATATGGTACGCAGCAATATCAGTACCCTCCCCAATATTATCAGCCACCGACTCCAACAAATCCAACACATGGTGTAAATGGATCCAATTCTCAGTCCGAGCTGCCTCCGGTTACCACCCACCAGGCTCGTGTTGTGGTAGATGCAACAAAAATGAGTGCTAATGGTATGCCAAATGCTAACAACAGTTCAATACCGCGCAAGCAAAACCACTTGAATGCATCAGTAGCAAGCAGCGGTTCATATGGAAGAGGACCTATGCAAGGTGGTGGACCTTCTGGGAGCAACTATGGTCACAATGGTCTTCGTTCTCCAGTTCAATGGTATGATGGGCCAATCTACTCGAATGGACATCAGAGGCCGACTACTAGTTCCTCATCTTACCGTTCTAACTCATCTTCAGTGAAAAGTCAGAGCCAGCGTCCAACAACAACAACAAACCTCATGGTGCGTTCTATGAGCTAGTCAATTTTCATATTCTTGAGTTACAGTTCTTTTTTCTTCATTAATGGTGATGTCTGGCATAAACTGACAACTAATGACTCTTTGAAGCTTTCACATAGTGCTATTACATATATAGTGACATGTTATCAGCAATAAGATCACACGTAGGAAAGTTTGTGATACGGTTGTCATGAGATGCAGGCATGACATGTGCAATCTCCATGAATAAAGCTTAGATGCTAATTTTATTTATTTCCAGGGTATGCATGGACCTTCATCTGGCATGGGTTTGACTTCTCCTAGCTATCCTACTAGGATGTACCCTGACAGCAGATTATATGGACACTATGGTCAGTATGGGAACACACTGAAAGGTGGCCTTGGCTTTGGATCTAATGTGTACAACTCGAGAAACAATGCGAGGTGGGGAATTGTGGATACCAAATACAAACCTAGAGGGCGTGCAGCTTTTGGTTTTGGCAGTGAGAATCAAGATGGCTTCACCGAACTGAACAGAGGGCCAAGGTCTGGTGGTTTCAAGCATCAGAAACAATTTGGGCCTACTGTCACTATTGCTGTGAAGGGCCAGGCTATCCCTTCAGTTGGGAAGCAGGAGAACAGTGTTCTTCTGGACAAGAGCCAATTTAACCAGGAAGGTTTTCCTGTAACCTACAAGGATGCAAAGTTTTTTGTTATCAAATCGTATAGTGAGGATGATGTACACAAGAGTATAAAATACAATGTATGGGCTAGCACTCCTAATGGGAATAAGAAGTTGGATGCTGGATACCGAGAGGCTCAGGAGAAAGCCGGTGACTGCCCGGTGTTCTTATTTTTCTCTGTAAGTATGTTCATTATTATTTGATCCCCTCTTCTTGGTTCCGTATCTGACATTAGGATTGGGCTTCAGGTGAACACCAGTGGTCAATTTGTTGGTGTTGCTGAAATGGTTGGTCCTGTTTCGTATAACTTCGTATAATTCTGTAAGTATGTTCATTATTATTTTATCCCCTCTTCTTGGTTCCATATCTGACATTAGGATTGGGCTTCAGGTGAACACCAGTGGTCAATTTGTTGGTGTTGCTGAAATGGTTGGTCCTGTTGACTTTGATAAGACTGTGGAATATTGGCAACAAGACAAGTGGAATGGCTGTTTTCCACTCAAGTGGCACATAGTCAAGGATGTGTCGAACAACATCTTGAAGCATATTACATTGGACAACAACGACAACAAGCCTGTGACAAACAGCCGTGACACACAAGAGGTATACTTTCTGAAAGCTAATATCTCAGCTGCTTATTAAGTGATAAGTTGCATTATGATGTTGTTGGACCCTTGGGTAAATTTCAAACTAATGTAATACTAACTTCCTTTTGGATGAAAAAAAATTGTCCGATTGATTACGGGGAACTATTTCTAATCTTTATACACCTATGGCTATGATGATTCCATCCTGAGGAACTTGCATGACAATCATAATATCTGGCCTTTAAATTTATGACTGTAAGACTGTTGGTTGAAGAGATTGATCAGCGAATTTTGTCATTGTTTATTGGTTCCAGTAGCATTTACCTTTTGAGTAACCTACTTACGATAGTGCCCCATATTGTCCATAATGTTGCAGGTTAAACTTGAGCAAGGTCTTGAAATGTTGAAGATCTTCAAAGAACATGCTAGCAAGACATCAATTTTAGATGATTTTGGATTTTACGAGAACCGCCAAAAGTTGATGCAGGAAAAGAGAGCAAAGCAGCAACCGCTTCAAGGCCAGGCAAGTTTACAATTGCCGTTATTAGAGTAATGTAATAAGTCTGTAGGAAAGCATCCAGATCGGTTGATATGATATTCTAATGCCTTCTTGCCCTTCACATTGGCCAGGGGGGTGATGCTTCTCATGAAAAGGACAAGGATGCGGCTAATGGCAAACCTGGTGTGCAAACACAGGCATTGAGTAAGGAAGGCACTCTTGCTGGGGAAGCAGCGAACACCAAACCTGCAGCTGAAAACGGTGTATTGAATGGCAACTAAATGTGCGAAGGCTCAAAGGGTGTCGATTGCTGCCATATTTATAAGACTTATGGAACTGGTGGGGGCTGCCATGGGCAGCGGGGGTCGGTTTTTACTTCCATTTTCAGTTGTAGCTGGTGTGACTGGTCATTGGTGTCTTTCAGCGCTAGGATCCTCGATATACCTTGTGACATCGGGTCTTATGTAACCCTTATTTTTTTTTTCTCGTTTGGTTTAGCTTTATCATTGTTAGAGAAGCAACCGATTTCAGCACATCTGGATAACATTAAGGTAGTTTTTCGTGTGTCGCAGTACTACCAGAGAGCAATAAAACAAGGACTCAGGTTTTAATGGTTATTGACATGCATTGTATAATTATAACTATCATTTGGATGAGGTACTGGAAATTTGGAATTGCAACGTTTGGAGGTCGTATTGTTTCCAATATAAAGTATGCTCCGCCGTCGCGCTTTTATCGGTTGTCTTATTATATCGTGTGGAATCAAAGCGTTCTGGATGAGTGCAGGAATGCCTTTCGTGGTTGGTGTTATTGCACGGTATAGATGTTTCATATGCATATTGCAAATCATCACATTATACCTTCCATGTCAGATTGTTACCCTAACGAATGCTGTGTTGCACACACTACTGGCCGAGCCTAAATCATGAAAATAAAGTCGTACAAATAGTGACACCAACAATGAGTCACAGATGACTTGGGGCATCAAATACATATTCAGCAATGAGTGAGCCACTGACGTATTGAGAAAGGCCACAATATACTTCGAAACGACTGATACCACACGCCTCAAAAGGAGTGACAGTTTTCTGTAACAATTTCATATGTTTACATAATTTGCATTCTCTTGATGAGAGATACAAGAAACAAAGTGACCCTAAAACCCTAAACCCGAAAACACACACTCTCTCTCACCCCCATCCTGAATCAACTTCTTTTTTTTTGAACTGGAATCAACTTTTGTTGGAGATGAGATGACGTTGCAGCAACTTTTGTTTAGGGAGGGACTGAATGGAATATGAAAAACCAGACGGCAAGGTTCAAAACTTGGCCAGCCCAATAAAATGCTGGACAATTTGTTCACGGGCCAGGGAACCACGCCAGCCCAACCCCGCCAAGCCAGCCAATGTCCAAACAAAATTATGACGTAGTCTTTCATACGTGATTTTTTTTTTCTCTCGCTCGAATTACGGACAAATTTCCCCACCCGCCTCCTCATCCGGAACCCTAACCCTAAATCGAAGCACGAAACCCCGGAAATCAGCCCACAAATCGACCGCCATGGCGATCGCTCGCACCGGCGTTTACGTCGACGACTACCTGGAGTGTGAGGACTTTCGCGCTACCCCTTCGCGGATTATCGAACCTGTGACCGCCTCCGGTTGCTCGCACTGATGGTTGGATTAACGTTTGAAATATGCAGACTCGAGCACCCTGGCCGGCGACCTGCAGAGGATTCTCTCCACCATGCGCGAGCTCGACCACAGGGCTCACGGTGATTATCTGCTTACCCTGTTTCTTAGAGGAAATGGATTTGTTGGGCAATTTTGCCCATTACTTCTGTTTGCTTAATATTTATATTATTTTTTTAGTGTTGTAAATCTAAGATGTACTTTCATGAATTTAAATTACATTTCTAGGACTGACCTCTTCTTGGTTTTGCTGAAGTTTGTAGTTTGCATAATGTGTCCTGCTTCGGGGGATGATTATTTTGCCAAAGTTTGTAATTCTTTCCATTTCGGTTCTGTAATCCAGGCATTATGGGCCAGACCAAGGAGCAGATAAAGTATCTTTTGGGAGTGTCGTCCCATGGGTATGATAGGCCAAACATGGATGACGATGATGTGGCAACAGAAAGGATGAAAAAGGATGTTGAAGCTAGCCAGGATAATGCACTGAGTCTGTGCACCGAGAAAGTGTTGCTAGCACGCCAAGCTTATGACCTGGTACTTGCTTTCTTCCTGTCATTTCCCAGTAGTCATGTGTCCTCACTCCTCGGGAGCTTCTGAAATGAGCCTTTCCCTATGTTAACAGTTTAACTAGTGCCATGATAAAATTTCTTTCATATTCTCGGTTGCTGTTTGGTTTCTATTCCCTAATCATCTGCAAAGCATTTTGTGCAGAACTCCAGAACTGGTGTGAGAGTGTGTATTTGTAGAAATCAAAACATATTCTAGTGTCGAGTGTTTGTAGTCACTGAAATGCTCTGATTCATTACGGTTATAAGTTGCAACTATTTTAAACCACACTGATCACTAGCTGAGAATTACTGCAAAACAACCAGCAAGGTGAAACTGAAATTGCTTATAAAGAGCCCACTATGATTCACATCGTTTGAGATGCATAACAGCAGTTACATAAAATTTATTTGTAGAAAATACAAAATACAATGTCAACTCATCTATCCCCATACTGAAGTGTATCCATTTGGGAATCCATACACTTGATAAAGGAAGTTCATTTTGACAGCCATCCTATTTTGTTCTGTGTCACTGTCACTTGTTTTGTATAGACATCTAATTTTGAGCACGGTATCATTGCACAGATAGAGAGCCATATCAAACGCCTTGATGAAGACTTGGGCCAGTTCGCAGAGGATTTGAAGCATGGTACAGGCAACTTTGGCAAATTTTCACATCATTGTGGGATGTCATCCTTCTTAATTCCTTTTCAAACAGAATATTGATGTTCCTTTCTCGCTTACAGAAGGGAAGCTACCTCCAGATGAACCACCAGTACTTCCTCCAATTCCGGTAGTTAGCAGGGATGACAAAAGGAGACTTGGTTTTAGTACACCACAAGCATCAAAGAAGTTCCGAGAGAGGGAGTGGGACAGGGATAGGGGTATGGACTTTGATTTGATGCCTCCTCCAGGTAGCAGCAAGAAGGCAGGTACATCTATGGATGTCGATCAAACAATTGATCCAAATGAACCGACATACTGTATATGCCACCAGGTATTGAAAATGATACTTGTTAATATCTTATGGAATTTATATTCGCGTTACTCAACCATTCCTTTTCCACAAATGTCTCACTGTTTAAGATTAATATTTATTGTTTGATATTTCAGATTTCTTATGGGGACATGATTGCTTGTGACAATGAGAATGTAAGTTGTTTTGGTGCGAAACAACTATGACTCATTTTCTGAGTTATTGCTTGAGTTACTTTTGCGCTTACGTTTTTAGTCTTGTCGGTTCTTAGATAAGATCCAGAACTTTTCGAGAAGACATTCTCATTGTGATGTAAAGATTCCTTATGTTTCCGTTTTTGAGCTACTGAATGTAGAGCGTAATATATATGTTCATTGTGTGGTCGTCTATCATCTTGTCTTCATGTTGTCATCCAGAACAAGGGTTTTGTCCTTGCTGCTTTACCCTTGCGGCTATGACTGGTGGCTCTTACTCGTATGTTTATAGAATTTACTGCATTGCTAATACGTTATAGAAAAATTGTTAAGTAAATGTTGTCGCACCAGTCCCAAAACCTGTTTGATTGCTTTCTCAGAAACATAGGTCATCTCGCGTCATTAAGACAATTATCATGACTGGTGCATGTTGTCTATATATGCCCTCCAAGAAAGAAACAGAGAAACGGACAGTTATTATGTTTTGCACCTATCTTCGGCCATGCATAAACCCTGTGCTTAAATGGTAGTCTTTCCACGCATGGCTATTAAAAAAATGCGCAGAAGATTTTTGGCATCCAAATATTGCGGTTAGAACCAGATACAGCGGCGTCTTTCTTTGTCACATTAGAAACACCATGTTATGTAATGACACAAGTTTGCTTTCTTGTGTGAAAGCTATCTATATCTGCTGTACTAACTCATTTGCGTTCATGCAACAGTGTGAGGGAGGCGAGTGGTTCCATTACTCATGTGTGGGTCTCACACCAGAAACAAGATTCAAGGGGAAATGGTTTTGCCCGACATGCAGGAATCTTCAATGAGAGTTTCTCCAAAGTTGGTAAGGTGCATCCTACTAACTGCTGGTGATTTCTGGAAATATGAATTACCTTATAAAAGAATCCTTGTTAAAATGTAAATTTTGGCCGGTTGGCTAGGAGCTCCAGCGGCACCTCCTCAGGTCTCGAGTTCGATTCCTGGTGGGAGCGAATTTTGGGCTGAGGTTAAAAAAAATTCCCTCGCCTCGCCTCTCCTAATTCCCAGAGCATGGTTGAAAACCCGGCCCAGCTGGGCTACGGTGCTTTGCTCTGGCCCAGTCTCACCTCTTACCTGGGGAGCGGGTTCCTGTGTAAGGGTGGGAGGGGGGTTCGGAGATTTTCTCGGCCGGTGTGAGAAGGCTTTCTTCTTCTTAACACAATACCGCTGGTGGAGGTCAATCCCCCCGGCCGAGTTTTTTACAATGTAAATTTTGAGAACCCTGTCCCTTTAGTGCAGTGCAACCTGCCCCCTCCCACCCTGCAACGGGA
>LAPY01000055.1:67324-80880 GCA_000970635.1 Eragrostis tef
ATGCAGTCCTGCGAAGGGGCGATGAAGTCGTTGAGATCCGACGCCTGAAGCGCCGGCGAGAACCTGCTCGACGACATCGCCGGCCGGCCGGCCGCCCCCTACCAATCGCCGAACTGAAATTCTAGGCTAGCTTCCTCCGCCTCCGGAATGAGAGAAACAAGCCGAAAGCAGTATCTCGGGGACGGCCTGCGCCCTGCGGGGATGTTGATCCTCCCCGTAAGGCCCGGCGGCGGCGGGTAGCGGGAAATACAGCAGCCGGCGGGCAGGAAGCAGGGAGGCGGCACACCTGGTTCCCGGCAAAGAGGTGAAGAGCTGAGGTGCGTTGGTATCGGGCGGCGGCGCGGTTGGGTTCAAGGCCTGCGGGGGCTTCGTGTTGTTTCGGGCTTCTTCTGGTTGGGAGAGAGCCGGTCAAATGACTCGGGTGGGTCAGGGCGTACGTCGGTTATGGAGAAAACGGTAATTAACTTTTCTTTTTGAGAAGGATTAAACAAAAACTTGTGATTGTTTTCGAATTTATGAAAATCAGCCTGAATAAGAGAAGCCGGTATTGATACAAGAGTATAAGAGTTCCTCACTCCTCAGGATAAACGAACGCGGAGGATATGGTGCAAGATAAGATAAAGATCCGAAGGACAAGATGGATTACGATTCCTCGCTGTAAACAACTCTCCCATGTTGTTGGTCACATTTGCTGTTACGTGTCCCCGCGAATACAAAAACAAGTCCACCAACTAACGCTACCATTATGAAATTCTCACACCTCCCTACAAATTGGAGAGGAGAAAGCGACCGGGGCGTGGCCTTGGGACCTCAACTCCAGCTTGAGTTTTATAAAATAAAAACAAAATGATGGAAAAGTTTGACCTTTTTTATGCAGCATGCTGTCGCCACCGGCGACGCGCGCCTCAGCGCCAGGTCCAGTTTCTACTTCTAGAAGTGGAGCCGGTTCGTTGGTGCCCGGCCGAGACGACGACGGGAGAAAGCAGCGTCGATCCAGCTCCAGGCTTCCGACCACAGCAACGGGGTTGTGAGTGAAACAGAACCGCAACCTCGCGTCCTGCTGTAAACGCGATGTTGCTATATAGAGTTCCATGCAGATGGTACAGATAAAATTTGATGTAACATGTGACCCATATGAAAATACGACGGCGCAGCCGATAATCAGTTGAATCAGACTGAACCCGGAAATGCGCCAACTAACTATCAGGCATTTCTATAACCTATCTACTCTACTCCATCCAAACCAAAAAAGCATCATCGTCTTCTCGATTGATTCTTGGAATGCCGCCTCGGCCTCGTCAGCAGCTTCAGCATGTTATCAGTGAGGTCCAGCGGCGAGTCGTCGTCCTCGTCCTGCGGCTTCACGCCGGACGTCTGTGTCAGCCACCCGAGCGCCTCGATGGCGGCGTCCCGCTCTGCGAGCTGCTTGCTCCGCTTCGGCTTCCCTACGAACTGCATCCCCTTGAACTCCACCATGGCCCTGAACTCGTTCGTCTTGAGGTGCTTCGTCTTGTACTTGGGAGGGGTGTGCCCGGCCCGCATCAGCAGCGTCTGGAGCAGGCTCTTGGGGTTCATCCCGTCCTTGATGATGTTGCTCTTGCCGTCGTCCTCGTTACGCAGCCTGGCCCTGCTCGTCTCGCGGCCGAACACGAACCTTCCTTCGCAGAGGTCGCCTGCCGCGAGTTCTTGTGCGGCGAAGAGGATGTACTTGCCTTCCTTGTGGATGTCGAAGTTTGGGTCCTCAAGCTGATATTGAAGGCATTATCAGATCACAAACACGATAGTTATGCAGCTGGACAAAGACTGAATGAAATTAAGCATGGCACGATTCTCTGTTACTTTTTTGTACTTTTGATGGCAAGTTTTCTACTACTCCCAAGTTGTGATTTGTTCAACTCAACAATGGATGTCTAGTGAAAGTCTCCGGAATTCCTCCCCAAGTTACAATGTCTGCATGACTCACCTTCTGTTGTATAAGTTTATCGAGTTCTTCTTTAAGTTGCAAGTAGCATTCAGCCAGGCTAGGATCCATAAAGAAATCAATGTAACCATCGAGCATCTTCAAGTGGCCAGCCTATACAACATACGAGTTAGAAGGCATACAGAATGGTGACAAAAAGATATAGGGGGGAAAACAACTGATTGAAAAAAGAGTACCATGCTTCCTTTCATGACAGCACCGCCAAACAAGATCAGGATGGAGTCCGATACGCCAGTTGAATCACGGATGAAGACAGCATTCACCTTCACCTTCTCACCAAAGACCAGCCATGGATACGGGATAGTCTGGTACTTTGCATTCACTGAATTCTGAATAAGAATAATGTCAGGAATTCAGAATCTGAATACATGGCACCTCTGGACCCTTCAAGGGTACAATAGCACAATACAAGAGGAGTAATATCATAATTAGCGCTATTAAATAGCATCGCGGGACATTCTGGTATGCACTTACAGCATAAAGAAGAACTTGGCCATCATCCATGGTCTTAAAGGACATGGAGTTTTCCCGATGCTGCAAAGGCAAGATAGAAAAACTAATTGAACCGGTCTCTTGAAAAAATAGAAATATGAATAACTGTCAAAAACATGTTTACCACAACAGATGTTATCCCAGGAAAAAGACCTGAACATATGATACCACGGACCAATGATTGATTATGGCTCAAACTATTATTCGTATTTGCATCAGAGTCGATCAAACCAGAATCCTTTAAAATATAGCTAAACTGCTTCCGGAGAGAGTGGATGGCTTGCAGTGTCTGAGCAGAAAGGAAATTTCTCCAACAGTATTCATAAGCAGACCCTTCTCTCTCTGCATCCTTCCATCCTTCATAAGCCCGGACAAGGGCCATATGATCACTGAAATCCTTTGCTGAGAATCTTGATTTTGCTGTTCCTGCCAACTAATATACAAAATACAATCAAACCAGACCTTATCTGTATGAAAGTAAGTTTCTTTCACACTGCAAAGATTTTAACAGAAACCACATGAACTATTGAGTTTTCTCTAATTATGTCAAAAAACTATAAAAAAATCGGTTTACAACAAATATTAGTCACTCATATATAGCTTTCTGGACATTAATTCTTACATCCTTCTTTTCTTGTGGCAAAAGGAAAGGATCCCGAACGCTCAATCCAGCGACCACAGTAAGTACAGGATCTATGCAGCGAAAAACTGCACCCATTATAAGCATCTTTCCCAATTTCGGATCAACAGGAAGCATGGAAAGGTATCGCCCTACAAAGTTAAATCAAAGAAATATAAATGTCAGTTCCAAAATATTTTCTGTCATGATAGCAAGGATTAACATGCAAGACATACCTAGATCAGTAAGGTTCTCATTTCCATCTAATGCACCAATCATCTTTAGAAATTCCACAGCATTTTGAACCTGTATATTTATATCAAGTGATCAGCCACATCAAAATTGGAACGGATTAGTCAGAGTTGAAGGGACATATCGACATGCCATAAAATACTGTTAAATACATACAGCTCGCGGTTCTGGAGGCTGTAAGGCAGCTGATAGAAACTCCCCAATGCTGCCAACTTGCAAGCTTTTTATTTGCAAACATAGAGAATTCAAAGGAGTTCTAAGAAGCTCTGGAAGCTGATAATCTGCAAATGCCTCGTACACACATCTAGGATAGAGGTGATAGCATTCTCCAGGTTGCACACGACCAGCTCTACCCCTTCTCTGCATTAAGATAATGGGAGAAACTATGAGAGTAATCACAATTTGTAAAAAAGGGGAGGTATACACCTAAAGTATGATTATCCAATCAAGATGTATCCAAAATTTTATACATTGGAAATTTTCTCAAATGTTACTTTGTTAGCCTTTCTAATTTATGTTGCCTGCTTGAGAAGAAGAAAAAAAGGATATCTCAGCTTATCTGTGGCAGAACAAATAGATACCTTGACCTATGACAGGTTATACGAGAGAAAGAAGTGCATGGAGGTGCCTCATAAGGATTTTTGTAACAAAGCTTCTTTCTACCCGATGATTAGTTTTAGAGAAGTAAGCTTTATATATATCCTTATCATTGAGGCACCTTGACTTTGTGGTTCAACATTTTTTATGGCGTTGGCATACAGCATGTTCATTAGTCCACGCCAGCAGATAATCTGATGAAAAGAGGAATGAAGAAATGTTTGTGTTGTCGATTTCATGAGGAAGATGAAACTGTTGATCGCTTTTTTTTTTAGTTGCACAATGGCGAAAGCAATTTGACACTATGATTCGGTTTTAGAATCTAGTACTTGGTGATAATTATGAAACTGTGGCTTATAAATGGATTAGCTCACAAAAGTTTGGCTTAATTAATGTTATAGCAGATGCAGTACTAAGTGGTAATTGAGTGCTTCCTGATGATCCTTTTTTTTTCCTTTTTGAATAACCAGTGCAGGAAGGATATCAACATGGCCTAAGTGGTGCGAAATAATCAAAAAGCTGGAGGCTTAAGTACAAGTAGACCATGGCAACAAACCAGGAGGACTGGTGTGAGTATCTGGAACTTCAGCTCCAAAGACCGCTCCAACTGACGCTATGATGAAGCTTTTAGAGAAAAGAAGCCTACAAGCCGACATAATTTTCCTTGAAGAGCCTAACTTTAGAATCTAGATGTAGTTCAATGGTCTGGGAGTAACAGAGCATATACTTGGCAATTTTGTTTCCCTTGTGAGGAATGCAACTCTATCCACAAGCAGGGTGCTGGTTGGAGGGCTAGCTAGTGTTCGCTCAGCTTGAGCTGTTAACCCTTCAACATTTTCGTTTTCAATAAAATGGGATGGGACTGATGCCTTTAATTTAAATATATATATTATAATAAAAAAATGTAACCTAGATCCGAGACCTGAAAAAATGTCTTTTGGACTTGATATTAACCATGGTGTAAAGTTCTTAAGTTGGGATTTTAATTGAACAGAAGCCACAAATATAAGGCAGGCCCTCATATAGGCAAATACTCCCTCCATCCTTTAAATGATGACGTTAGGACAGGATTTTTAGCCCAAAATTGACCTAAAAACCTGTCCTAACGTCATCATTTAAAGGATGGAGGGAGTAATAAAGAAGTGGTAATGGACAGCCAAGACTTGAGTTCACTAATACCATACAGAACATGCAATGATAAAGTTAATGAAAAGAGCACTTAATTGATGATTGGGACCAAATATCCTTTTTACGGAATCTTTAGATGAGACAGCTCAACTGAAGCTAAGGATTTACCTGGCGGGCAGAAGCTTTTGAAATCCATGATGGGAGTAGGCAGGGAGTATTGTTTAGAGCATCATATGTGGTCTCCTTTGCTTTACCACAATCCACGACAAAAACAATATCATTAATCGTAATACTTGCTTCTGCCATGTTTGTAGCAAGGACTACCTTCCGAACATTAGGAGGTGGCTTCTCAAAAATTAGCCTCTGTCATCAACAGGATACAAATACAGTTGTGAAACACATAGTGGTTGCTTAGGGAAACAAAGATTAAACGACATAATTCTGTTGTGCGATGGTTAGAGAAATTACCTGCTCAGAAGTAGCCATGGAACCATGGCATGCAAGCAGTAGAACCCTATTTGGATCACCTAACAATGGATGTGCTTTTAGTTGATCCTTCAAGCAGCTAATATCATCCCATCCAGTCATAAAGACTAAAACAGCACCAGGTCGCTCCTTGCGACATATGTGGCACAGAACAGCCTCTATGAGATTGAAGCCTATGCAATCAGGATTCCAATTCGCGAGAGAATCGCGTGTTCTGGAACCATATGTTTCAAAGCTTGAATCTTTAAGGGCATCCTGCATTTATACAACAATATATGAATAATGTTGACCAAAAATTACACTTGTTGATCTTTGTAGAGAAAGAGTACCTCGACAAGTGTAGTAATCTGGTTTTTCCTTTTTCTAGGTAATAGCTGCCTCTGGGTTTTCCAGACTTTATCTTGGCCATAATCATCAAGTTGATTGCTTGAGGTCAACTTGTAGCCTGACCTCTCTAATATGTCTTCAAGAAAGTGTGCCCTCACTGGATGTGTGAATCCCTGAATTAGCATTCATAAATAAGATGTGTGTAAGATTGTTGCAGCTGTATCAGTGTTATGCAAAGGTAGCAGAAGAGTAATATATCCAGATGTGAGATGAATTCCAGTGTCATAACACAGTAACTCACAGGAATGTGGATAGTTGGCGCTCCGCCAAAATAACTTGAGAACAGTTCCGCATTTAGAGTGGCACTCATCAATATCAACCTCAAATCCTGGCGCCGTGATAATAGGTCTTTTAGTACAATCAATAAGAAATCTGCAAAACCAGCGCAGCAACAGAACTATGTTTGTGAGCTAGAAAGATAGAGCCTCCGGCAGGGAAAAGGAAGCAATGCAAATGTGTGCTAACCTTCATTCATTCCTCTTTCATGTATTTCATCAACAAATACATGAGTCACACCATGCAAGTTTCGATCACTCAGCAACCGTCTCAGTAAAATGCCACTGGTGCAGAAAAGCAAATGTGTGTCTTTTCCTTTAATTCCCTCCAATCGGACTTTATAGCCAACCTATTAAAAAAACTAGTATTGTATGCAAATGCAATGGGAAAATGTAGTAAGGACTTTTGTCCTTATCTTTACATATATTACTAGCAAGATACAGTTGCACAAAATGATAAAAGGACTTTTCGACTTACCGATTCACCAAGGTTCTCTCCTCTCTCAGTGGATACTCTTTCTGCAACTGCCATTGCAGATATTCTTCGTGGTTGTGTACAAATTATGTTACAAAAGGCCCCTCGGCCAGACTCTATTTCCGACTCCAATACAAACTGAGGCAGCTGTGTTGTTTTCCCACACCCTGTCTCTCCAGAAATTACTATAACCTTGCATTAAACAAGAGTATCAGCAACAAACAAGGATTGCTATATATGATTCTTCTAAAGGGTTCATACGGCTCAAAGATGCCTCTCCGGATATTTTACAAGCATGCATACCTGATTGCGTGCAATGGCTGCTAGAAGCCTTTCTTTTTCCTTGTATGCTGGCAGTGATTTCCGGAATTCCAGCATCTTAACACCTTCAGGTGATTCCTATTGTACAAGCAGGTGGAAGTTTGAACAGCTGAACCATTGTGATCGTGAAATTGTGGAAACAGCAAGAACTACACTACAAATATGGATATTATACTAAATACTGCAGAAGGCTTAACTACGCCCATCTTTTTCTTTTTCTCTAAAACGAACACGAATTTACAAAGCATATGAAGTCCTCGTATGTCATACCTGCCAACTTCTCTGAAAATTGCGCATCCGAATGCTTTTTCTCTGGAGTATCTTCTCCATGACTGATCGATCAAGCAGAGGATCCTGCTGCTCACCCAGGTTCTTATCAGCTTTCTCAGCCATCTCAGAACCACTCTCTGTAATGCCACTGGTTTTATCCAGTAAGAGTGCACGGTCTAGATGCTCCTGTACAAGTCCCTCGACCCTCCTCTGCAGGCTCAATGGGATCACCACCTGCTTGTTTCCACACAAAGTAAATTATAAACACGCCTTAAACACCATCAGTTTGATCTTGCCACTGAATTGCACCAAACTCACCTCTCTTTGGGGCCGCTTGTCATCGAGGTCCGGCCTATAATTCGGCAGCGGGACCTTGCTTGCAACGATGACCCTTCCGTACATCTCACTGCCATTCAACACCACAAAACAGCGTTCATAACATATGAAAACCCAACAAGTTCATGGACAATTGATGGCCGGAAGCTGAGAAATGGTAGCACAGAAACCTGTAGAGCCCCATCCTTTTGGCGAGGTTAGCGATCTGGTCATAGTCCCGGCGGTCCCTTCGGTCCCTAGAGATTATCTCCTGCTCCTCCGCGTTGCGCTGCAGCATGCTCAGCTTCCACCTCCACTCGTCGATGTTCGCCACTGACGACGACGGCTGTGCGCAGCAATCGGAAGTTCTCGTGAGGCATTGAACCGACAAAAACAATGGAAGAATTTCGCTGCAGGCCACAGAGATGTATGTGCCGCCTGCGCGGTGGTGATGGTGGTAGCACAAACCCGGAGGTCCTCGTATTCGTGGTCGTACTCGTCGTCGGAGAACTGCTCGACGGCGCGGCCGCCGCCGGGGAAGCTGCAGAGGGCGCGGCTGGAGAATCCATTGAGGCAGCGCGGGAGGAGGAGAAGAGCTGCGGGAGGGACCGGCGCCCGGCTGGGTGGGTTAGGTAGTGGGAGGAGGAGGAGGTCCAGCCCGCGAAGCAGGCCGCGGCGCATACTACCGTTAGTTGCTCTACTGCCGCTTCAGCGGCGGAGGCGGCATGGCAGGAGAGGGAGCTCACGCAGACGCCGGCGTTGGGGAAGGACAGGGACTGCGGCGGCGGGGTCGCCTGATCGAGATTTGGGCTGAAAGATTGGTTTGACCTCAACCGCGTGGGCTTGCATGCTGGGCTAGGACGGTTGGGGGCATTCTTCTGTAGTAATGGGCCAATATGAATGTTTCCCTCAGGAGATTTTTTTTTTAGAAAAAAGAAAAAAATTGGCATATCTATTGCTCTCGCAAGCAAATGTGATTATGTAAACTAGGTGATTCCCCGCGCGTCGCCGCGGGATATAACGATAATTTCATGAGGAAAAAGAACTGAAAGTAAAGTATCAATTAAATGTGTGATGTTTGATCTGCAAACATTTCAGGTTCGGACAGAAACTGGCAGTCAATATAGTAAGGATTGGATCAGAAATAAAGTAGAGGTAGTAATGGAGCAACTAATCACACAACCAATTTGGTGGAATCTTGCTAAAAAACCTGTACCCGAAACAAATCATGAAGGTGTCTTGGTTAGCTCTGGAACCCTTCAATGGAAATGGTGAATCAAAATTTCAGTTAATTTTGGTTCCAGATAACCCACCATTTATTCACCGAGTAGGCTCCTGTGCATCTGTCCACATTCTGGCAGTTACAAAAGTGATTGACGAAGTCCATTACCGTGAATGGTTGCTGGAGAACCATTAAGAGAGCAATTAGAACTTTAGAGTAATGTGTTGAGAGTGCCGAATGGTAACTGAACACGCAGGATTACTGAGTACCTACTGCACACATTAGAGACTTATGGTTGATGTTCTTTCCAAGTAGATAGAAAACACAAAAAATATCGAGTTATCATTCCTTCTAATTTAGCCTGTTAACAAATGCTCCTCCAACTGTAGAAGCATAATATACTATGTACGTACATCAGTGAAAAGGTGAAGGGAATACTGATTTTTTTATATAGATGAAATAACCAATGTAGGAACATCCAGTTGAAAAGAAGAAGGTAAATAAAAGGAGAAGATGAAGGATTTAAATTTCACGAAATTTACTGAATCATGGGAATACTGACAAAAAATGGTACAGGGCACAATCATAGACTTACCTCTCACCTTCAACTTTCATCTGAACTTGAAATATAACTGATCATAGACATAGTAGCTGGACACAATCTGGGACATATATTGTTACCTTCAATATTTAATTTGAAACGAAGTAGAAATGATGGAACTAAATAAAAATCGCACCAGTATGCCAGAATATCTTAGGAATAGAGATGAACTTATTATGGCCTCATATACCGCGAGGTCCTTGAGTCTATTATCGACAGTTAAATAGTTGTAGAAACTCCTCTCAGCAGGTATTCATCACATTAAGAAGAAATACTTCCTAATTCTGAAAAATAAGAAGTTGATTTCAAATGTGTTGCCGCCTGATGTTGAAGAAATTGGTTTCTCATGGCAAATACTATCCTGTAGAAAAAAAACAATAACGTCATGATAAGAACACAAAAATAGATGTCTGAAGAAATAAACAACTAAGAAGGAAAAAATTGAAGAGGAGCCAGCAGGAACTTCGACAGTTGAGGTATATCTCTGGAGGAGCCGTGCGAAATGGAGGCGTTGTTTACAGGAGGTAAAAAATCATATGAAGCCTGGCTGATGGACTGCCTCATGTCCACAGAGATGGTTCGATTGACATGCATTGCCTGGCAGCAAGGAGCAGAAGGGCATGCGTCAAAAGATAGGAATCGATGGTGGTTATTTGGACCATTAAGCACCATTTACAACAGGAAGGGTTTATAACGGATGCTTTGCAAAGCGTACGGTGTTGGAGACTGACGTGGAGTAAAGGAAGGAAAGGAAAACCGATAGATTAATTGGATTTTGAATACAGCAGGGGCCGGAGGGGCTGTGATGCTTTGGATTGGTAACCTGCGTAATTGGTGAGGGATGAGGAAGAGGGCCGCGTGAGGGAGGGCAGAGCAGGAGGAATGCCATTGGTTGGAAAGCAACGGACGGGATGTGCTGTTAGGTGTGATCCGATGGATGAAACAATTAGGGTGATGTGGCCTCATGAGAGTTTAGCTTTATAGGAGTTAATGACTCTTAGTGAGTTGCATCTATATAAGATATATAGATTACTGTTAGAAGCGTTATCTTAGCATGTTATCTCACTGCACTGTGCTTAAATGGTTTTGGATATCCAGTGTATCACATGTGAAACAAAACCAAAATATTGATATGCCACAAGATCGGACTACCGAATAGGTAGCTCAAGTTTCGTTCAATTTGTAGCTCAAGTTCATTGTGCAATGGACACAATAATTTAACATGCCGAATTTTGGCTTGCCTCACGTGTCATCACTCATCAGTTAGAGACTAGCCACATGAAACCCCACGTGACTAATGCAAAACCTTTGGTCACCATTCCGTTGTGGACTTGTGAAGAGCAGAAAGCGACCGGTATGACACACGAGTAGAGATGATGACCTCTACCGAGCCGGCCCGTGGGCCTAACCACCACTGTTATTAAGGGAAGTATTGGGTGCAATAGATTAATTTGGTGCAATTTGTGCAACAGCCTAGCCAGCCATTAACTGAATCGTTTTCTCAATAAACTCCTCGCTTATTATAACTTCCTGATGCATCGATCTAAAAAAACAATAGTTGGTGTACTGTTCTCCGCTCGCTCCTCGCCGTCGTCCGGGCCTATCGGAAAGAAACGCTCCGCCGTTCGCCACCTGCGGTGACCACCACCACAGCGATCTAAAAATTCCGCTTGAGCCTCATCAAAGGCTAACACGGTCGGCAAGACGGCAAGCCACGTCGACGACGGATTTTTGATCATGGTTATAGCCTACAATTTCGCTTCTGTCAGGTACAGACCACGTCCGTGATGGCATGGACTTGCGGCCGCATGTTCATCGACCTTGAGAAGGGCCGAGGGCGGATGGACTCCATAGTGCCGTCGTGGGCGGCGTGCTTCCAGCGTTCATGTCATGGTGCTCACCTTGGACCTTGCAGGCAGATCGGGATTAGGGAAGACAACGGCAATAGATAGATTTGTACGAGGGGATTTTTGAAAAATGATTAAGTGTATCGGATGTTTTTGCGGCCAAAAGTTGGAATGTCCGATGCAAATCTGATGGCTGGATAGGCTGTTGCACATTGCACAAAATAAGTCTATTGCATCTAATCACCATCATCCACGACGCGGCAACCAAATCAAATCAACGGCCCCACGCGCCCCATCAGATCAGCCCCACGGCCCGGTCCCTGTTTCCCTGGCTGATTGGTGGACCTGCGGTTGTCGGGTCATTAACTTAGCACAGTCTTAATCGTATGATTAATTCGTCGAAATAAATAAAAATTTGGTTTGACAGGTCAGGAGAGATGGCGCCGTCGTCAAGCAAACTCAGCAGCCAGCATGTCGCCCAAGTAAGACCAACTTACTTTTGTACCCCTTCTTCATCGCGAGGACCGTCGCACTGGTCCTCTACTTCTGGGGGCAGAAAGAGTATTTCGGTCGATGAGTAGGAAGGAAGAGTTGGTTCGTTTTCGTTATTAATTTCCCTCTTCCACCGAGGCAGCGAACAGCTCAAGAAAAGTAGCGGCAGCAACCGGCGGCGGCGGCGACGAGCAACCAACCGAACCACGCCATTGCCAGTCGCCCGAGCGCCTACGAGCCCTGCGCTACCACCCCACCGCGCCCTCTTGTGCTCCCGCCGCTGGTTTTCTCGCGCAGCGCCGAATTCGCAGATTCGTTGCCCGCTTCTTCTGGGTTCTTCCTCGGCGTCGCGCCATGGAGGTGAGCGTCCCTTTGTTTTCTCGTCAGCCGGCGGCGGCGCCGGGTGGCGGTAGGGTTTGGAGGGGTGGTTTTGGTGATCAGTTTTGACGGTGTTGTGGTTTCTTTGGCATGCAGGAGGGTGGGAAGAGGGCGGTGAGGACGGTGCGGGTGCGGAACATCTCAGATCTGGCCACGGAGCGGGAGGTGCGCGAGTTCTTCTCCTTTTCCGGCGAAATCGAGCACGTCGACATCAGATTGTGAGCGCCTATCGATTTCTTTGGTTGCTTATTCAGTCATGGCCACCCGTCTACCTGCATTGTGATGTTTTTGGTTCTGATTGGTGGTTTCAGTGACGGGGTGGCGACAGGGAGGACGGCATACGTCACGTTCAAGGAACCCAAGGCCCTCGAGATTGCACTTCTGCTATCGGTATGGCCTCTTGAAATCAATTGGTTTGATTAATGATAAGGGGGATTTCTTGGTCATTTGGGTTCTGTGTTTTTAGGATTTGTGTTGCGAATGGTGTAGTTTTTGTGGCTGCCATTGTCTGCAGTGAAGTAGGTATCGCAGTGAAGTAGGTATAAGTCTCTATTATGTTTTAGGTTGCGCAGCTGCGCCAGTAAGCGACATTTTGCGTCGGTTTCTATTAAAAATTATGCAGTGCTGGGATTGAAAGCATTGAAAAGGTGTTTTGTTTCTTGTTGTAAATAGTTCTCCCATTCATTTTTTTTGGGTTGATTTTGACCTATGGCCTGTTATAAAGCAGTCGGCAAGAAATAGAAAATTGTCCATGCAGGTAATTCATTGTGGCCTTGTTTGTACTGCAGTTCTGTCACAGAATCCGAGGATCCTTGCACATTCTTAATTCTTGAATAGTCTTTTGACTAAAAAAAATGTATTGCAGTTTGATTGTTTATACTACTTTGACCATAAGCCATGTGCTTTATTCTGTCAATATTGGCTGACATTAAGGAAATAGGATCAGTACCATCGTAAATCCTTTGTGAAATCGTAAGGGGGGCTATTGACCATGGAGTAATTAATAAAGAGAAGAAACAAATATTTGTTGATTATTTTGTTCCTGCTTTGATTGACATATAATTGAGCCTACAAAACACCGATACGTCGGCTGAGTCACGGATACGCACGCCGCGGATACGGATACGTCATGGATACGCCTTGGATACGTATCCATGAAGTATCCAATTAAAAATAAATATGAAAAAATCGGATACTTGGCTCAGTACGTATTGGGCTGGATTTGGGTCAATATCGGATACTTCTCGGCCCGCCAGCACCCCAGTTTCGCCCGGCAGAGAGAGAGAGAGAGAGACGCCATGGCGGCCTGGATCTGGAAGGGAGTTGCAGCACCAGTCGATTCGAGAGAGGAAGGAGAAGGGATCTGACATGGCAGCGGAGAGAGGAAGAAGGGGGAGCAGCAGCAGCAGCAGCAGCAG
>LAPY01000055.1:106131-117950 GCA_000970635.1 Eragrostis tef
GGCCGCTGGTGGTGGAGCCGTACGTGGACTACATGGACGCGCTCGTCGCCGCGTGGCTGCCGGGCACCGAGGGCCAGGGCGTCACCGACGTGCTGTTCGGCGACTACGGGTTCACCGGGAAGCTGCCGCGGACGTGGTTCAAGTCCGTGGACCAGCTGCCCATGAACTACGGCGACAAGCGCTACGACCCGCTCTTCCCGTTCGGGTACGGGCTCACCACCAAGGGGACAACGAGCCAGAATTAGCAATCAGAATTAATTAGTGCTTTCTCTCAGTGCAGCAGCTGGTAGTCAGATCAGGAGGGGGAATATTGAGAAAATAAGCATGTGGTTTCATCAATTGTGTAATATTTAGGAATGGTTGATAAATTCGTTAATCCAATTAATCGGTCGGGGAGATTTATATCGATGTGGATCATGTGGTACTCTTGTCTGTTCTTAATTAGCTGGTCTTACAGACGTGATTGTTCAATGGCCACGGTTTTAAACAGTTTCACAACCAGAAACATAGCACGAAGAGATTGCTACAATATAAACTGCATAAGCACCGAAGACACGGGCTAGATTTAGATACTACAGTACTAGGATAGATAGAACAGGGTAATAACACATTCGACTGTTGCTTCCAAGACACCACCATTGTGACCATGCACGTCGGGTGTTGGAATCAGTACGCCTAATCCTCGGTGACTCTGATCTCGCCGAACTACTACCAGATGCTTTCCTCCAATGATCCTCCTGCCAAGCCTACACGCGCGCCTCTCCATCCACCTCGTCGTCGGTTACTTCAATCTCGGCATATCCCTTGGTCCAGAACTGCTGGAGGATGCTCTCCTCCTCGTCCTGCCACGCCTTCATCAGCGCCTCGCCGCTGTCGAGAAGCTCCACGAGTCCGGCCGCTAACTCCAGCGACTCCGGGTCAGCGGGGTCCGTGACCTCGCGGATCTGCTCGGCGGCGGGGCGGGGAAAGGGACGACGAGGAGGCCTCGCCAGGATCATGTCGATCACCTTCTGGGACACCATCACCTTCTTCTTCTTAGCCATCTTTTTCTCCACCCGGCCTGCGCTCCCCTCCTCTATCTCCCTGTATTACGCTCCGTAAACTAGCTAGATCGAGCGGATTGTTGGGCAATTGGCGGCCGTGGTCTGGTCTGCCCTGATTTTCTCCATCGGTTTGGCTATGTGTTGGTTGGCCGCTTGGCCGTGCCCAGCCCGAACTCTTTTTCAAGGCGGTGGTCTTGGAGTACATGGTTCTTGCGCGCCACGTCTAGCTTGCAGCGGCAAAGCGACGCAGGAATCGAACCAGTGGCATAAATCGAAGTGGCCCACATATAGAAATCGAATTAGCTTGAGCAGCAGCTGTCCGCAGCTCGTGGGGCTCACAGGCTGAAAGTTTTGCTCACTTGCGGACTCTCGAGTTTATGCAACCCGTGATCACAACCATAAAAACGAACCAAATGAATCTTTCAGTATGGTTTCTATATTTTCAAACAAAATGTTTCAAAATTTATTGATTGTCATGTTTAAACGTTTATCTAAAATTATAGCTATCTATTTGGAGGGATTAATTGCGTAGCTAATCAAAAAGATAAAAACTTTTCTTCTTTTTATTTTTACCTTTCGATTCTTATTTTGTTTGATAGGGGCAATGGTTTCGAGTCACAGTTGGATAGATGAAGTGTAAATTGTTGATGTTGAATTGGAGTGCATAGCTGCCCCACTGCCGGAAAAAAAAATAACGAGACGCTTAACACAAGTGAAAAAGCTTATGGCTATGTTAGAACATCTATCACCCAAAGTGTCCACGACAATTTTCTTCCCTGAATGCAAGGAACTATTTAAAAAAATAGACAGCCGAACAACAGCTCCTCGCAGGCCACAAGTTCTTTGACATCTAATGATTACTTAATGAACAATTTGAGAACAACCACCTATTCTGTTGTAATAATCCAAAACAGAGAGTAAGGCCATGTACAACGGAAGAACTATGTCATCTGCAAGATGTCATGTAAGCACTCTTTCTCTATGCGACACATAATATATTTTTTCTTTTGACGAGAAACGGCGCAGATACAACAAATTATGAGAGAGATCAAAGACATCTCTTCGCTCACGATTTACACGACTAGTATATACACACAGAAGACGGTTTACACATTCATATTCGATAAAAAAAGAGGGCTAATAACACATTAGACTGTTGCTTCTAACAACACCATTGCGACCATGCACGTCAGGCATTGGAGGAAGAATCAGTACGAGATGCTTTCCTCCTCGTCCTGCCATGCCTAGCTAGTAGCTTACACACGCGCCTCTCCAACCTCCCCGTCGTCCTCGTCATCTGTGACCTCGATCTCAGCATATCCCTTGGTACGGAACTGATGGAGGATGCTGTCCTCCTCGTCGTGACAGGCCTTCATCAGCGCCTCGCCGCTGTCGAAAAGCTCCAGGAGTTCGGCCGCGATCTCAAGCGACTCGGGGTACGCGGGGTCCGTGGCCTCGAGGATCTGCTCGGCGGTGGGGCGGGTCAAGCGACGACGGGGAGGCCTCGCCAGGATCATGTCAATCTCCTTCTGGGACACCATCACCACCTTCTTCGTCTTCTTCTCCATATCGATCTTACGCTTCGAGAACAAAGCCCTAGTCCCCTTGATCGAGCGTTGTTGGGCGGTTGGGTTTGCTGGCCGTGGTCTGGGGGTCTGTCCTAATTTTCTCCATCGGTGGGGCTATATATTGGTTGGTTCCTTGATTGCTGGACGGCCCCGACCCGAACTCTGTTTCAAGGACACCGCCACGTCTAGCTGGCAGTGCAGCCAAAACCGGATCGAATTCAGGCCTTGCAGCGGCCACACGCGACGCAGGAAAATCGAACCAGACCGGTGGCATAAACCGAAGTGGCCCACAGGAAATCAAAGGGAACTTCACTAGGGTACAGGCCCAAAGGCCCAAAAGGCCCATCGGACGCACCGCAACTTCTTCTATCGCAAGAAAGAAAGGGGGAGAAATCGAAAGCGGCGACGCTGCGACTTCTTGTTCCTCTCACTCGATCCATCGCTTCCGCAACGCCGGCGACGCCATGATGAAGTTGGACATGTCCGCCCTCGAGACCCAGTTCGGCGCCCTCGCCGGAGAAGACGGCGGCCTCCTCTTCGACGTCGACGGCGCCGCCATGCCAGCCATGGAGTTCCCCAACTGCCCCGACGTGAGCAACCGATCCCCCGCTCTCCTCGATCTCTTACCCTAGTCAGATTCGTTAGTGCTGATTCGGCTCTTTGTCTCCCGAGCAGTTCGACCGGTTCCAGGCGAAGACCAAGGACATGGTGAAGAACAAGCGGGGAACGACCACGCTCGCCTTCATCTTCGACAAGGGCGTCATCGTCGCAGCCGACTCCAGGGCCAGCATGGGCGGCTACATATGTGAGCAACTCTCCTTCTAGTTCTAGGACTCGTCGTCATGTTATCGATTTGTGAATGTAGAGTTCAGATTTCAGAACTAGTGTTGATGTGTGATTTGTGAAGAAGAGAAACATCAGTTTGCTAGTAGTTTGCACCTTGCATTTACTCTCTTAACTCGTTTTTGCTTCATATGTATGATCCATCGAAATTACTTAGCCTTCTCAACTTTATCCCAATGGATCTTTCATGTACAGATTTAGTTAGGCCTCAATTTCGTCTCAAAAACTTCATTAATGACAAGTGAAGAACATGTTAAGAAATAGAATAGTCGGTTAGTTCTTAAACAATTGTCTTGTCATGATTATATTCGAACTAATTATACTCTCATATATGTTTCCATGCCATCACTAAGTAGTTGGAAGATAAGTATTCTATGGAATAGTATTTTCAGAGAGATAAAGCCAGTAGGTTGATCAAGGCAATGTAGAGATAAAATAGGATTTGAATGAAGAAAATGTACTTTTTCCTGGATTACCGATTCGGCTCAATTATGTTCCTTTGAACCTTTGAAGCGCTTATGTATGATAGATTGAAGAAATTGACGATGCTTCATTCTTTTACTGATTAGCGTTCACTGTGGTTTCTAAACAGACTATTATTTGGGTTCTTGTATATTTCGGGTTCTTATAATTCTGACTAGAAATATTGTTTTTTGTTTTGATGTTTGTTCTGTGATATAAGGAATTGTACTCTTTTAATGATCTATATCTTCTTATTCAGCTTCACAAACTGTGAGGAAAATTATTGAAATAAATCCTTACATGCTGGGAACAATGGCTGGTGGTGCTGCTGATTGTCAATTTTGGCACAGGAACCTAGGCACCAAGGTCAGATTTTCCTCTTGTTTTTGCTTTGTTATTTGCATTATCTTCGCATAGTAGGACTAATCTAGGTTCTCCTTTATAGTGCCGCCTCCACGAACTTGCAAACAAGCGAAGGATCTCTGTCACTGGTGCTTCAAAGCTGTTGGCTAATATCCTTTATTCGTACCGTGGGATGGGACTATCCATTGGTACAATGATTGCTGGATGGGATGAGAAGGTGAATTCTTGTCTCTGATTGTATTTCTTCAGTTTATTTACGTTGTTCGATCTATCCATTGAAGATTTTCTTTTCATGTAGGGTCCTGGCTTGTACTATGTTGATAGTGAAGGTGCCAGGCTCAAGGGAAACAGGTTCTCCGTTGGCTCTGGTTCTCTGTACGCTTACAGTCTCTTGGATGAAGGGTAGGATCCTTTTCATGTCTGTTGTATTTCTCATCTGTTTAGTCTTCTATTCAAAGGTAAATAATGTGTGTGACCTTTCAGTTACCGCTTCAAGATGTCAGTTGAGGAAGCTGGTGAGTTAGCGCGACGGGCTATTTATCATGCAACGTTCCGTGATGGAGCAAGTGGGGGTTGTGTTAGCGGTATGTTGTAGTCTACCTCGTGATGTTTCTTTATTCTGTTATTTGTTCTTTGTGATGTCTGTTTATCTTATTTTTGCTATTACTAGCAATTAGCCCATGCGTTGCTACGGGTGTTTTGTAGCTAAGAAGAGGCCCATGAATGAAAAGGCCAAGATTTGCAAACATATAAACTGGCAAAATTTTACCTTATTTTTTCACTGAGGCGAGCAATTAGGAATAATATACAAATAGTGCTAAGAAAAAAGGAAGGACACCTCTACTATAAATAGAGTGATCCATTGCCTTGTGAGCTAAAACAATTTTTATTATTTTTGCATACAAATTTCTCACATAAATGTGGTCAGTCAAATAGTAGAAGATAATTTCTTTTGCAGCTTCCCTCGCCAAAAAAAAAACTTTTGTAGCTTCTAAGCTTGTGTCATATCCAGCCATAAAATACAACCAATAAATTTCCTCGTGCTCAAACAATTTAAGTTTGGGCTTTTGTCTTTCCAGTGTGAAAAGTTTGATTAGTTGACCTTCATAGAAGCAAATATTCTACCATGAACACCATCTTATAGCAATGTAACTACAAACAATGGCCCTGTTGATGTTAAACGGGTTGAGCTACAATGTTCACAGTTATATATAAGCACATGGTCTGATTTGGAACAATAAAATTGCTTGTCTGCCTTTTTACTATATGAAATCAACAGCCTGCAAAATATAACACCGTGCCATTAAAGGCCCTTGCTTGTGGATTATCATCAGGTAGCCTAGCAGCGGGTACAGAAATCACCTGAGGCAATGACATATCTCCTTTTTCACAAATGAGCTCCAATGATGCCCAGGCTATATGGGCCTTTTTCCTTTTCACGACCTCCAAATGCTTAACATGAAATAAAAGGACTAAGCCCATAAGGCCCATACAGCATACCCCTTCGTTTGGCCCAAATCGGGCTCTTCTTCTTCCTCCTCAGGCAAAAACAGTCTCTTCACCGTAGCTCCAGCCATGGCAGTCAAATCCACGTCCTGCCCTCCTGCGTGCAGATCAGAAGACAGAGGGATATGTATCCATGTGAGAACATCCTTGGATCTCGACTCATATAACCAGGGGACGATTGGAACTCCAAAACTTAAATTTCCGATTTCGATTTGAACTTGGGGGACAAAATTGGCAGGCTGAGAGGCATAGAATAGAGAAATCTAGGCAGGACGAACAACGAAAATTTTAGTGGACGATCTCCTTCAGACTTTTTAAGTAGTAGAGATTTATTCAGGTTATAACATAAATATCTTCTTAATCTATATTTTGATATTGCATCTATCTCCTTTTGCTGTTTTATGAGTAGCGGAAATTGTTCTTGTGACATTAGCACCTGGGACAAGTTCTGTCCGAAATTTTGAATTGATTGTAAATCTTGATAGCACCTAGAGTAACACACTGTTTATGTTTGCTGGTTATGATTTGAGCCAATTTCCTCCTTTTGTATGGCTCTTGGGTAGAAAAACTTAGCTCTTCTTAACTAGAAGGTTTGGTTTCCTGGGAATTTTCATCTGAACATCTTATGTTTGTGCTTGTTGGGATGGAAAATGCAGTCTTTATGAATTATGATCACCTCTTTGTTGTTAGCAGACTGGTTTGTGGCTGACATAACTTGTTGCTTGCATTGCAGTTTATCATGTTGGCCCTGATGGGTGGAAGAAGCTTTCAGGCGATGATGTTGGTGAGCTGCACTTCCAGTACTACCCGGTCCAGAAAACACCCGTTGAGCAGGAAATGACCGATGCATCTACTTCTTGAACCTGGTGGTTAGAAACCCTGAGTGGGGCGCATGTATCCAGTGAATTGTAGAAGCTACATGTTACTGAGGACTTGAAACATGTCTGTCGACTCTTTGCAACTGATTTCCTTTGTGTTCTGTTAATGTTTCTGAGTAACATGACACAACTACTTTATCGGATATAGATGTTTCTATTGAATGTTTCGCTTGTGTTCATGTTACTAGAAGTTGTGGTGCGCGTTCGTTGAACACGTCGCAAAACAGTACTCAAGTAGCACCTGCTTCTTCGTTTAATATGTGATCTATTTTGTATCACATATTTTCATTGTAGGTCATGCATTTTCCTCAGTTCAGATACAGCTGGCGTTTACAAAATGTTGCGCGTCATGCCTTTTCCTCAGGTAATTTGTTAGCTTGCAAAACACAACTATCCTTATTCAGTGTCTTCAAAGTTTGTGCACTATGTGTGGATAATCATTTTCCTGCATGACGATGAGGAAGATACAAACATGGTCATCATTTACAGTGTTAACACGATTGAGTTGTTTCCAACGACTTTAATGCTTGCGATGTTTCGTCATGTCTTTGTCACACCTGCTAGGAGCTGGGAGTAAATCTTTGTTTGTTTGATTTCAGAAGTTTACATGGGATACCTTTGCATGGAATTTCAGAAGTTTACATGGGATACCTTTGCATGGAACATCGTGCTAAAGTAGATGAGTACGTTCAGATGATAAAAAGGCAAAATACCTTATCATTGCTAGCTTCTCTTCGGTTATAAAGAACTTGCTACTTTCAGATTAGTGAATTGAGATTTATATGTGAAGAATGTATTATTGAAATTCATCTTTGAATTTCTTTCGTGGTTTCCTTTTCAAATTCACTAGATTTGAAAACTTGTGATTACACCTGAAGCACGGAGAAAAAGACCTGAACGCAATCCAAGCTTTTTTTTTCTTCAAAAAAAGCAATGAGTCTGACCGTAGTATTTTCTTCACACATGGGAGGAGGAGACGATCACAAACATGAAGAAGGAACAAGATCCTCGCTAAAAAAGGAAATCAAGAAGGAACAAGAAGAACACGGGCAGGGGGAATGGCCACGGCCAGTCCGTCCGCTCCCCCGCGTCGCTTCGCAGGGCCACGGCGAGGCAGCGCAGCACCGGCCGCGCAGCCGAGCCGGTTCCGTTACCGGTGCCTGCCAGATCTCGCTCCATGATTGCCTTGCGCGCGAGGCTGCACGCCTGCTGGGCCACGCGTTGGTTAGTTACACGCCGGCTTCAACGCTGCCTGCCTGGTTGGTCTGTCCTTTACGAGGGAGACGGACGGATCATGGACCAGAAAGACGGGTGCGAGGCGAGGCCCACGCACGGGTGGGCCAGGCGGGTGCCTGCCTGCTTTAGGCCTTTGCAACCTGGAATGTTCTCTTGGTCCCGCCGGACTTTGTTCACGCGAGCACCGCGGGCCGCCTCCTCCTGCACTGTACAGAGCGCGCCCCGACGGAAACGGCCAGAGAGAAGGATCCCACTCGCTGCAGGTCGTGTAACCTGAACGTGTCCGGCTGATCAATGAGAACCGATCATCGAGTGACGAGGTCGCTTTCCTACGAGGAGCAGTGATAATGTCCCCTCCCATAGTTCCATCCCGTGTCATGCATGTGCGCTGGACGGTGTAGGAGCAGTACACAGAACCGGTGCAACGCTCTTCGCGCTCGGAAACGGTCCATGAAACCGGTGCAACGCTCTTCGCGGCCGTGCATTGCACTTGCACGGCCTGTTTGCTTGGCGCAAGTACTACCGTTGTCCTAAGCTAGTACCAGCAGCAGTAATAGCCAAGTGGGAAGAAAATACTGTCCTGGATTAGGTTTACCTTAACCCTCCCCTCACACGTCCTCTTAATGGCGCCGACACACGCACGGCACGCCATTCCTGTTGTGACAAGCGCGAACAACAACAGCAGCAGCGGCGCCTGCACGCGTCCGATCTCATATGAATCAATGAGCCGAACGGCATCTGATTGCACGGCCATATGCACCGGCACGCGGGGCACGCGCCCGGGCTCCATGCATGTGTACGTACGCATGGCCAGCCTCGCGGGTTCTTGGATGCCCGCATTAAAAATTCGTCTCATAGATCAGATCACACGGCCCGACCAGCGGCACTCAACTCTCGTCACGTCTCCGAGGTCGTTATTAAGAAATTCTGAGGCAGCTGAGTTGGTGGCACGGCGGAGAGCCCGGGACGATGAAGATCGACTACACAGAACCGGCCATTGTATTGCTGCGGGGCCGCCGTGCACTAGCTCCCGTGCGTGCCGTCGTCGCTGTCTCGCTGCGTTTACTCACTTTTTTCTCCGCAATCCAGCCAGGCTCGCCGCGCCGCCCTAGCTGGACGGGGCCTGCGCCGCATGTGCGGCTGTGTGCTGTTACTTCACCTAACCGGCTAACTAACACAGCTGCGCTGCCACTGTAGCTCTGTAAGTGTGTAACGATGCTACCACGCTATTATTCTCGTCCCATTTCGTCTCCTCGTCGTATCTCTACCGAACTTTTCTCGTTTCAAGTTGCTCTGTCTTTGTTGTTACGTACATCTCGCAGAAAGTTTTTCTTTACTGGTCGGTGCTGCTGCTGTAAGTGTGCTGATCGATGCTACTACCAAGCACGCTATATTATTCTCTTGTCCCGTTTCGTCTCCTCGTCGTATAGGAGTATACTATACAATATACGGTGCACTTTTTCGGAGTTTTCTCGTTCCAAGTGGCTATGTCTTTGTTGCTACGTACATCTCGCACATGTTTTTTACTGGTCGGGAACTGCCACAAGTGTGTGCTGATGCTACGCTCACGCTATTATTCCCTTGTTCGGTTCATTTCCTCACTCGTTCGCTCGTCGTATCTCTACTGCACTTTGCTCGTTCCAAGTGGCCCTGTCTTTGTTCTTACGTACATCTCACACCAGTTTTTTACTGGTCGGGCACTGCAAAGGCCAGTACCGGCATGTTACCGCTACCTAAACGCTTCGTTTCCTTGTACCCCTCGTTCGGTTACTGTCGTCGCGCATGGCACAACCGTGATCTCGATCTAGATCTCTCTCGCTCGCCTTCAGTTGCATCACTCACGGCCTCCGTTTTCCGACGTGATGATCTGTATGGGGGAAGTGAAGAGTGGTGGTGCAGCTAGGAGGCGTAGATAACTTGATAAGGTGTGGGCCGCGGCTGCGCACCGGACACGTGCTCGCGATGCGTCGTGATTATTGGCCCCGACACAACTTGCATGTGCCTGCCTTTTCAAGCCTGCTTACGCACTGAGATGTTCTTCATTTGCGGCTGCACTCTCTGAATCTCTGATCTTAACTCCACGCTTGCACTGAAAGTCTGAAAGCTGCGCCGCGATTCCCTTCTCTGCAGGCAGGGACCGGGGAAAAAATGCAGATACTCCTTTGACATTTTCGTGATCGCGTGACAGGGATCTGGGGCTTCAGATCTCGTATGGCCATCTTTGTACATGCGCTTCAGTTTCAGTCGACGTGGAGAATCCGCCGGGCTGCGCGAATTCGCTGCAGAATGCATCATCTATCTGAAAATTTGAGCAATACGGAGTAATTAATAGCCTACTCCACGCGCGTCCCGTTTCGAAATCCCAAGATATCACGAGCTAGAACTCTACAAGATATATGCAGCATCAATGAGCAACGGACAAATGGTACTGATAGATTTCTTCATCGCTTGATGTTGAAACGACATCGTAGAGCGATAATGCTTTTGTATAGCCTTTGCACGACTTTTCCAGCACCGGAGCGTGACTGTCGTCCCCCAAGGTATGTTGATCCGGAGGTACTCCCTCCGTCCCAAAATAGTTGTCACTAGATATTATGTTTGACTCTTCGTCTTATTCAAAAAAATTATTTAAATATAAAAACAAATATGTTATGATGAAAATATATTCGATGATAAAACAAATTGTAAAAAAATAAATAAAATTTGCGCAAAAAATTTGAATAAGACGAGCGGTCAAAAAAGTCAACATTCCCTTGTTCGGTTCATTTCCTCACTCGTTCGCTCGTCGTATCTCTACTGCACTTTGCTCGTTCCAAGTGGCCCTGTCTTTGTTCTTACGTACATCTCACACCAGTTTTTTACTGGTCGGGCACTGCAAAGGCCAGTACCGGCATGTTACCGCTACCTAAACGCTTCGTTTCCTTGTACCCCTCGTTCGGTTACTGTCGTCGCGCATGGCACAACCGTGATCTCGATCTAGATCTCTCTCGCTCGCCTTCAGTTGCATCACTCACGGCCTCCGTTTTCCGACGTGATGATCTGTATGGGGGAAGTGAAGAGTGGTGGTGCAGCTAGGAGGCGTAGATAACTTGATAAGGTGTGGGCCGCGGCTGCGCACCGGACACGTGCTCGCGATGCGTCGTGATTATTGGCCCCGACACAACTTGCATGTGCCTGCCTTTTCAAGCCTGCTTACGCACTGAGATGTTCTTCATTTGCGGCTGCACTCTCTGAATCTCTGATCTTAACTCCACGCTTGCACTGAAAGTCTGAAAGCTGCGCCGCGATTCCCTTCTCTGCAGGCAGGGACCGGGGAAAAAATGCAGATACTCCTTTGACATTTTCGTGATCGCGTGACAGGGATCTGGGGCTTCAGATCTCGTATGGCCATCTTTGTACATGCGCTTCAGTTTCAGTCGACGTGGAGAATCCGCCGGGCTGCGCGAATTCGCTGCAGAATGCATCATCTATCTGAAAATTTGAGCAATACGGAGTAATTAATAGCCTACTCCACGCGCGTCCCGTTTCGAAATCCCAAGATATCACGAGCTAGAACTCTACAAGATATATGCAGCATCAATGAGCAACGGACAAATGGTACTGATAGATTTCTTCATCGCTTGATGTTGAAACGACATCGTAGAGCGATAATGCTTTTGTATAGCCTTTGCACGACTTTTCCAGCACCGGAGCGTGACTGTCGTCCCCCAAGGTATGTTGATCCGGAGGTACTCCCTCCGTCCCAAAATAGTTGTCACTAGATATTATGTTTGACTCTTCGTCTTATTCAAAAAAATTATTTAAATATAAAAACAAATATGTTATGATGAAAATATATTCGATGATAAAACAAATTGTAAAAAAATAAATAAAATTTGCGCAAAAAATTTGAATAAGACGAGCGGTCAAAAAAGTCAACA
>LAPY01000055.1:153574-163819 GCA_000970635.1 Eragrostis tef
GCACCGAGGGCCAGGGCATCACCGACGTGCTGTTCGGCGACTACGGGTTCACCGGGAAGCTGCCGCGGACGTGGTTCAAGTCGGTGGACCAGCTGCCGATGAACTACGGCGACGCGCACTACGACCCGCTGTTCCCGCTCGGCTACGGGCTCACCACACAGGGCAAGGGGTACTAGGCGGCGGCGATCCGGCAGGATAGTGGTAGCGTTAGGAAATTGGAACATGGGACAGGCGCTGGGACATGAACCAGGTGTTCTTGGTTCCTTTGCCATTCGTACCGATTTATTTTGATGGTGTACGCTCAGTTCTCAGTGTGGAGTAGCATCCACTCGATGAGCGGCCTCGATTCATATATGATAATATTACTTTCTTCTTCTCAATTCTCTTTTGAGGGCTGTATGATGGTACTTGAAAGTTCTGAAATCCGCAAAAGCAGAATCAGATAATGGGCGACAGAAACCTGATTCCTACACATCTTACAAACCTTCCATTGCCAACAAAATCGGAACCGAATTATCACATTTCGAAGACACCTGTAGAAAACCAACACATCTGCCATTTCACTGGAGTTTGTTTGCCCCATTTCCTTCTGAATTTTACATTTGCAGAGCTGAATCAGTAAATGTCTTCTGTCGTTGTTTTCGCAATCTTTCAGACTCAGAGCTACTGCCATAAGCCAACCTGCTCATGTTCACATTTCCTTCCGATTGGGCATCACTGAATCATATTACGCGCGACGGATGAAGATTTTTTTCGGATGTGAATATGGGCGTTCATCTGTCTTGCATGATTGCTAATTTGGCAGGCCTTGCTGACAGTATGAACAAACAGAATCTTTTAACCAACCATCAACAGGACCACGGGAGCACTAGCCAAAAAACCATCACATTAGCCATGGCGATCACAACAGCATCATGATATTCCAAAATGGGGGGCCTAATGTCTTTGTCGCTTCTTACAAACCGATTGTGATGGGCCTTGGGCCAATAAAATATGTAGACTGGATCGCATCGTGGCCCTGGTCTAACAAATGGGCCGTAGTCCAACAAGACTGACCCATGAATAATGAACAGGCCTGACCCAGCCCACCTTGAGAGCCTTCTGGGGAAACCCTAATACCCTGGGATATATAAGACGGCCGCCGCATTTCGCACCCCCCTTGCGCCACCACATCACCCAACCGGACCGCAGGTGGGAGGAGAGCTTATCGGCGGCGGCGAAGATGGTGTCGCTCAAGCTGCAGAAGCGCCTCGCCGCGAAGGTCCTCAAGTGCGGCAAGGGCAAGGTCTGGCTCGACCCCAATGAAGTCAGCGAGATCTCCATGGCCAACTCCCGTAAGACCACGCCGCTTCCTCCTCCCATCCCCTCCTCTCCGGGCTCTTACCGCGTAGCGCGTCAGTCCGTCTATGGCCCGTTCGTCGTTTGCTCGAGGGGTTGGAGGCGTATGGATCTGTAGGTCTGCGAGGGTCTGCTATGGTTTCAGGCTAGGTGTTTGCCGTTTGCGATTCCTGAGGTTCATACCTCGTCTAAATGGGTTATTGCGGAGGCAAGTCAGTTCATCTTTGTGGAATAGGCCCCGTTGCGTTCGTGGTTTATCGGTTTGTATTAATTGGATCACGAAATCAATCTATATGCATGGGTGTGTACGCTTGATGACTAGTGGATAAACGATTGTGGCACTGTTAATTTGTGTATCAAAGCTGTTGTTAGTGCCAACTTGTTTAGTGCTAAGGTTGCACCATAGACGTTATTGATTTGTGTAGTAGAAATCATCATCTCGTTCATGATACTGCCTTGGTATAATTTGGATGTAGGATTCTCCAGTGATGACGGTTTATAGTTCCTTATGAGCACCAACTTCTCATTTGTGACATCTGTAGTGTTCAATTGCTTGAATACTTAGTTTTGTGACACATGAAAACCTCTCATGTAATACTTACGCTGTTGTTGTCACCCTAGTCACAGAGCTTAGCTCCCACACACTCGGGTGTAAGATAATTGTAACGGCTGAGCTCGTTACTATCTGACCATGTAGTTATATGCACACATTTAAAGCTGCTTTCCCCTTGTTGTACATATTGTTATTTAGCCTATCACTTGCCTTTGGCAACTTTTGTAGGTTTTCATCACCAATTTGTTGATAAGTTGCTCACTTGTTTTGTATTTTTCTGTGGTCTTGGTATTTTCCCTTGGGTGTTTTATACATCTAAAGCTGCTCACTTGTAGCTCAACTATTAGTATCTGATTCAGTGGTACTCTCGCTATGCCTATGAAAATTGGCTTGCTTGCTTGTACTGTGCCTGCTGGTTATTCCCATGCTATTTCATGTTCCGTTGTTACTCTTTTCTCCTATCTTTTGTTGGAAAAGGAGTTTAACATTACCTATTTACCACAAAACTTTTAGGTCAGAACATCCGGAAGTTGGTTAAGGATGGTTTCATCATCAGGAAACCTCAGAAGATCCACTCAAGGTCCCGCGCAAGGAGGGCGCATGAGGCCAAGCAGAAGGGGCGTCATTCTGGATATGGTATGTCACTTGGATGCATATTTAGCTGTTCTCTTTGTCTTGCAACTATGTTGATTTGCTCTCTCTTCAGGTAAGCGTAGGGGTACCAGGGAGGCTAGGCTCCCCACCAAGGTTCTGTGGATGAGGAGGATGCGTGTTCTCAGGCGCCTGCTGCGCAAGTACCGCGAGGCCAAGAAGATTGACAAGCACATGTACCATGACATGTACATGAAGGTCAAGGGTAATGCTTTCAAGAACAAGAGGGTGCTTATGGAGAGCATCCACAAGTCCAAGGCTGAGAAGGCCAGAGAGAAGACGCTTTCGGATCAGTTTGAGGCCAAGCGTGCTAAGAGCAAGGCAAGCCGTGAGAGGAAGATTGCCAGGAGGGAGGAGAGGTTGGCCCAGGTAAAAGGATTCAAACTGTCTTGATCTATAAACTTGGGAAGATTGTCTGTCAATCTGGTGTTGAACTTGGAACTTTATTCCTCTGTTTATTTGAAACATGCCAAGCAAGGTTATTTTGGTAGTTTACTTGGATATTTATTTTCTGTTTGTCTAGGGTTCACAATACTTCCAAATATCTTAACTGTTTATCTGGGGCATAATTTACCAAAGGCAGGATTAGAACAATATTTTTTTGTTTGAAGTCTATTGTTAATTTTGTGTTTTGTTTACATTACAGGGTCCGAGAGATACTGCACCAGCAGCCGCAGCTCCAGCACCGGCCACAGCGTAAGAAACCTTAGAACTCCTTGACTATCTTTGGATTATCACATATTCATGTTATGTTATTTTTTTGAATAAATATTTATGTTGCATTGATGTACTTGTCTGTGTGTTTCATATGACAGGGCCCCAAAGAAAGCGAAGAAGTGAAGTTGTGATACGAAGCTGTAGCTTTTTGTTACTAAGGACTAGCCTAATTTTGGTGCTTCTGAACTGTTTTGTTATATACTTGAAGTGCCGTATCTGGAATATCATATCATGTTTGTTCCGTTGGATGTAGCAGACTTGTTTATGCAGGGTTTCTTTGAAACAATTGATCTCAGAGAATATGGTTATGTTTTATGGAGCTGTGTTCTATTTTGTCAATTCTCCATGATCGTTCACAATTTAGAGCTGCTTGCTTAGCCCTTGTACGTCCATGCTTATGATGTAACCGTGTTTTGTTATTCTCTGTTAAGACCAGATCTCATTTTCCAGGTCAACGTAGATTTTGTGGTTGTTATGCCGAGCTGTTTCTGTGGTACATATGCTCAATTTGTGTTCAGGGAGTTTTGGCTGTGTACGTTGCTGAAGCTTTTGTGCGATTGTCTTTATTATGTAGGGGTTAAATCAATGTCTTTTTGTAAGGATAAGTGAGGAAGAAACGACGTTTCCCCAAGCTTTAGGTCCTCGCCAAGCGGCCAAATGAAGTAGAGAATTGTTGCTGTCATGAGGTAATCTGATGTTCAGAACATGGAGTTGCGAGGTAAGGAGCGTGAACAGTACTGCATTTTCTGTCTTCTCAGAGGAGGATCTATCTGGATCTTGCACAATGATATAGCCTCCTTTCGTTGCAAGACTTGCGAGACGACGACGAAGAAAGGTCCACGGCGTCCGCTCGAACAAAATACCGAGCACCACGGATCGTCACATCGGCAGACACAATTTCAGACTCCGAGACAATCTCTACTGCGAGAAACCAAAAAGAGGATATGCTGGGGTGGTCGCTGGATGAGATAGCGACCATCCCCTGTCCAACCGGAGATCCTTTTTCTGACATGGGGTGGATTATGAAGCGAACAAGCGCCATGCGAAAGTTCACGCTCAGATACGATGTCTACCGGAGAATCAAAAATGGAAAAGAAATTCCAGGGGGTGGTCGATCGGTGAATGAAATAACCACCACCCCATCCACCTCGCCGCCGGCCGCGCGCGCGCCACCAAAGCACGACCTGCGCTCAGATCATCAGGTGAACGGCGCCGTCCCCACACACGGGTTCCACCCTTCCAAGCCCTGCACCATCGTCTTCCTCCTCCCGCTAGGGAAGCCAGCAGCGGCGGCGGCCTAGCTCACGTGCGGCGTGATCGGAGCGCCGAGCGCTGAGCCGCGGACGCTAACGATGTGCTTGTTTGGGAGGAACAAGCGTCGGAAGAGGTAGCGGAGGCGGTGTTCCTGAGCTCCATGGCGAGGCTGAGCCCCTACGTGCGCGAGTGTGCCGGCTATGGGGACGCTTCGGGTTTCCGGTGTCAGCTCATGAACCGGACGGCGCCGCTGCTCTGTCCATGCGCAGAAATGCAAATTGGGCTGTGGCATCGTCGGCCAGCCTCTCAGGAAAAGTTCAAGCCAAGGTAGGCAGCGGGCTTGCGGCCGATCCAAACTGAACTGTCTGAAGAATGCATGTATCACATTCATATTTACAGGTGAAGCTTTGTCAGTAGGCGTGTGTTCAGTTCTAGTTATATACTACTCCTATACCGCTTACAGATGCCTCAATTTAAATCTGTTTCACAGTTGGATGATGAGGATGCAACTTCACGCTTTCCGGACTTAGAGCAACTCCAGTAAAAACTCCTACATTTGAGCCCCTACATGTCATGTATGGGCCGGCCTCTACATTTGAGCCCCTACAAAATGGTTTCAACTTCAGCAGGCCCCGCGGGTTCCGCATGTCATCCTCTCTCCCTTCTCTCTTCTTCTTCATCTCTGCTCGCGCAGGCAAGGCGCTAGGCCGGCTGGCTGGTGGCCGCGTCGCCAGGAGTGTGGGCAGCAGGGCAGGGGAGCGGAGTCTGGGCGCGGCTGGCGGGGCGAGACGCGGAGGAGGGCCCAGCCGAGCTCGCCCTGTGAGGCGTGCTCGAGCTGCGAGGGAGGCCATGGCGCAGCTTCGTTGGGTGCCTGGGGCGGCGAATCGACGGCAAGGTCGGCGAATCGACGGTGAATCGACGGCAAGGTCGACGAATCGACGGCAAGGAGAAGAGAGGAGGGCGGAGCCATGGCGACTGGGAAGGAAGAGGACGATGACGGACGGCGCTACGATGGCCTTGGGCGCGGCTCGACGCGGCGGTGGGCGGCGTGCGCGCGCGGGGCCCACCATGTAGCGACCCCGTAGAGGGTCGCCCCGGGCAATAGCTCTTGGGGATCATCTAGAGGCGCTGCCGGAGTTGATTTTCTGACCCCAAGCCTCTAGATTTCATATAAAGGCTCATCTAGAACCACTGCTAGAGTTGCTTTTACAAACCAAGCACCGCCAACAACATAGAGCAAAGTGCAGACCAGGAAACATGCATGGGTTGAAAGTTTCTGTCAGATGAGATGGCATGCTGTGACTGTAAGTGTATCGCACAAAAAACAGAGTAGCACTTCTGTCAGTTGCCTCAACTGAAAAGTACTTTCTGCCCACAGCTGACAGCATAGAGCATAGAGCATATAGCAAAGTACAGACAAGGAGACACGTGGAACAAAAAACAGAGTAGCACTTCTGTCAGTTGCCTGAACTGAAACCAGTGTCCAATATTCAGTTTATATTAACAGGAGTCCAAAGACATGGGCAATCCACACAAAACCGTGTGCTGAACGCTCTTGTGTACTGGCAAATTAATTCCAAAAAATATGTATCAGCTAGTTGCAGCATAGTTGCAATGATGCAGACCCAGCATTTAGGAGACTTCAAGAGGAAAAGGCAACGAAATGGAGGCATGCTCACTGAAGAAGGGCAAGTTGCCTGGCCAGCCAGCTGAACTCGCTCAATTTGGTCATATACAGAAACACTGAAACAATGCGCTTGACTCACGAACAACTGTCAGACTATAATCTCAGTCTGACTGAAGTCCCAGTTCACACCTTTGAATCAGAAAACCAATCATCAAGGATATTTGATATCTCGTTGCATTGCATAATCACACGCAAAACTGGCACTGACAAAAAAAAATGGACTCAATTTGCTTGTGGTCCACATGCAGCATGCCTATCATTGAGAACATGTCAGTATGGCAACACGTCGTGATAGCAAGCACGGCTGCTGGTATTGTATTGCAACAAGTACCAAACAACTGGTCTTACAGACATCCAAGCAACATCGCGTTGCTTCTCCTTGCAACCGTGCATGTTTTGGGCTCGTGGCCCTGTCTCTTGCCAGCTTGAGCAGTTGAGCTGATAGCAACTGGGAACACTTAAACCGCGTGCTCTTTTCCTACAACTATAAATCCATCATCTTAGCACCAACATTTCATCAGACCTTCGACAAGCCAAGCACTAAACCTCTCTGAACTCCACCTGATACATACAACCAAAGTTCTCTGAAGCAGCCATGGCCATGGCCATGACCATGATCAGTGCCAAGAGGCTCGCTCAGATGGCAAGGAAGTGGCAAAGGATGGCGGCCCTCGCGAGGAAGCGGCTCATGCCATCGACGCCGGAAAACGAAGCCGACGGATCACCGTGCAGCACGTCGTCGATGGCCGGCAAAGGCAACTTCGTCGTGTACTCTGCTGACGGGAGACGGTATGAGATCCCGTTGGCTTATCTCGGCACGGCGGTCTTCGGCGAGCTCCTGGACATGTCAGAGGAGGAGTTCGGGTTCGCGGGCGAAGACGGCAGGATCACACTGCCGTGTGACGGCACTGTGATAGAATACGTGATGTGTTTGCTTAGAAGAGATGCCTCTGAAGAGGTTGAGAGGGCGTTCTTGAGCTCCATTGTAAGGCCATGCCACACCGCCAGCAGCATGGCAGCGGCACCATCGTTAGGACTTAACCAGCAATTAGCTGTTTGTATGTAATCTTCTTTGATCGTAGAAAACTATTGTAGAATGTCAGAAGCCATGCAAACGATTTTGTTATCAAGGTCTCTAACCTTATTAGCAAATCACAAGGTTTGTTTGTTTCATTTCTTCTGCACTTCCTGAACTCGTGTCATGGTCATGGCACCGCGTACATGAAAGTGGAATGGCGCCATGGTTGGAAAGTTGGTGGACGTGATTTGTTGGTGAAGGAAGCAGCGGAACCGGTCTATGGGTTTCGGGAGAGAGAAAGAGGCAACGCCAGCGGCGGAACTTGAGCGAATCGCCGGCGGTGGCGACGGCGGCTAGGCAGGGGAAAACCAGCCGGCCTCTCGTAGATCTAATTCGAACCATCAGAAATCGGAGGGTCCAGTTCGCCGGTTTCAAAATTTCCAGAAAACCCCCTAACTTGGATCGTGATATTTATCTGCGATCCAAAATAGGGGGTTTTGTGCAAATAACTGGATCGGCAGGTCGTCGGCTCTGGTGCCTCCTTCACGCCACTCCGGTGAGAAACCCAAATGGAGTACAACAGCAGAACAGAGTGTGTGACTGACATTAGGACCAGCAAACAACAAATTGCTGCAGATAAATCTTCCACTCCTACTCGTATGTGCTATATACACTGTTTTCAGTTAAAGAATGTGCTAAGACCATTCCGAACTTTTGCCATAGCTGCCTTGCAAAATTGAATAGACTGTTTTTTTTTTCTCACAAAGTGGCAGGGGAATCGTTTCAATTCATTAGGATCGACAGAACATGCATTTTCCTTCTACCTATGTCAGACTACTGCCCAAAAATGACGGGAGTTTCAGATTTCAGTCAGAGCATATATCAAAGTGCAGACAAGAAAACATGGACGGAATGTTTCAGTCAGATGGCATGCTGCTCCAAGTGTACTGCACAAAAAACAGAGGAGCACTTCTGTCAGTTGCCTGAACTGAAACCAACTCCAATATCCAATAGTAGCATACAGGTGTCCAAGGACATGGGGCAATCCACACAAAACCGTGTGCTGAAATGTTCTTGTCTACTGCCAAATGAACTCAAAAAATCATGTTTCAGCTAGTTGCCTAGTCGCAGTGATGCAGGCCCAGCACTTAGGAGACTTTAAGAGGAAAAGGCAACGAAATGGAGCTCACGCGGCATGGTACTGTACTGAACTACTGATTCAACGGACCGCCCACTGAAGAAGGGCAAGTTGCATGGGGAATCGTATGCGCTCAATCTGATCATCCAAGAAACAATGTGCTAGTGTCTCGAACAACTGTCAGACTATAAATCTCTGTCTGACTAAGCCCCAGTTCACACCTTTTAATCCGAACAAACCAATCATCCAAAATAATTGATATCTCATTGCAAGGCATAATCACACGCAAAACTGGTCCTGACAAAACACATTGGACTCAATTTGCTTGTGGTCCACATGAGGCATCAGGCATGCATCTAAGAGAACATGTCAGTATGGCAACACGTTGCGATAGCAAGCATGCAACACTGCTGTTGCCGTTGTCTACAACGAGTGCCAAACAAGTGAACAACTGGTCTTGTAGACATCCAAGCAACATCACGTTGCTTCTCCTTGCAACCGCGCATGTTCTGAGCCCATGGCCTTGTCTCTTGCCAGCCCGAGCTGATAGCGACTCATAACACTTATAAACCGCATGCACTTTTCCTTCACCTATAAATCCATCAGCTTAGCACCAACATTTCATCAGTCGATCGGCAAGCCAAGCACTACACATATCTGAACTCTACAAGATACAAGAAAAGTTTTCTCTAAAGCAGCCATGGCCATGATCAGTGCCAAGAGGATCGCTCAGATGACAAGGAAGTGGCAAAGGATGGCGGCCCTCGCGAGGAAGCGTCTTATGCCATCGACGCCGGAAATAAACGAAGCCGACGGATCACCGTGCAGCACGTCGTCGGTCACCGGCAAGGGTCACTTCGTCGTGTACTCCTCGGATGGTAGACGGTACGAGATTCCATTGGCGTATCTCGGCACGGCGGTCTTCGGCGAGCTCCTGGCCATGTCGCAGGAGGAGTTCGGGTTCGCGGGCGAAGACGGCAGGATCACACTGCCGTGTGATGCCACGGTGATGGATTACGTCATGTGTTTGCTTAGGAGAGATGCGTCTGAAGAAGTGGAGAGGGCGTTCTTGAGCTCCATTGTCAGGCCTTGCCACGCCGCCTGCGATGTGGCACCATCGATAGGACTCAACCAGCAGTTGGCTGTTTGTATGTAGTAATCTTCTTTGATCGGCCGGAGCAAAATATTGTAGAATCTCAGAAGCGATATAAACAATTTTGCAAGCTAGGTCTCTAGCCTTATTAGCAAATCACAAGGTTTCTTTGTTTCAGTTCTTTTGCACTTGCCGAAATCATCGCATGGCTCCCTTGTTGGAACGGCGGCCGACTCCTCTCCTTCCGCGGCGGATGGATCTCCGCGACTCCGCTGGCTCTCCCTTCTCCATCTTCCCGTCAGTAGATTTTTCATCGGCCTGCGCGCCGCCGGATTCGCCAAGCACCCAGCTCGCTTGGCGGGCGCGTTGGATTTCAATTCGTTGGGTGCGCCGCGCGGCAGGTCGTCGGAAGAGCGTTCATGGCGAGCTGGGATCTCAGCCCGTCTTCCAGACAGACCATGGCGAACCTGTCCGCACGGAAGAGACCATCCTTGACGCCCGGGTTGGCTCCGGCTCCCCACCATTCGAAGCTGCCGACCATCTCCTCCTGAAGAAGAAAGCGGTGATGAGACATTGCCGACGCCCACGTCCTCGTCGACCTCCGCCGTGCAACGCTACTCTGCGCTCGTCCTCGCGGCATCCATCCGCGCGGCCCTGCGCCCCGCCATGCCGCTTTCGAGCAGTACGACCCATTGACTAGCAGCAACGACCGGTCAACTCATCCAATCCAAGCCGCAATGGACCGATCCAACGGTTGTCAGGAACCAAGAGGCGGTCGCCATTTGGAATAGCGACC
>LAPY01000055.1:173190-186650 GCA_000970635.1 Eragrostis tef
GGCGGCCGCTTTCTTCAACCGCCTCGGCGGGTGCGCGCTCTTCGACCCCACGGCGCACCACTACGCGCGCCTCTTCAAGGACGCCAACGAGTACTGCTACTACCGGCTCAACCGCTACGTGGCCGTGCTCAAGCGAGACCACCTCAGGACGCCATGCACAATCATCAACCTCGTCGTGGCGGCGACCTTGCTCTGCGTATCCGTCATGTCTGCCGCCTTTGTCATCTGTCGCTTCCGCCACGCTTGCTCCTGAGTCTCTTTACATGGAACACAGAATGAGTTGGGGCAGCCTTCCAAACCCAGCTTCACCTCTTAAAAGAGAAGAATAAGTCGTTTTTCATAAGCCAGAAATAGTAGCTTATTCTGGCTCACGCTCTAGCTAAGCTGTTCTATAAGCTGTTTTGCCAAACACTTTGACTGAATAAGTCAAATAAACCAGAATAACCCAATAAGTTGTTTTTTCAAGATAAGCCAAAGCAAAAGCTGTTTTTTGCATAAGCCATCAGACCATCAGTCTATCTGATCAGGCATGAGTCTCACTTGTGGCATAGTTGCAGATTTTGCGGACGATGCCAAACTGTGTATGAACAGGAAAAAAAGAAGAAAGAATCTAAACGAACCATCAATACGACTATCGATCTAAACAAACCATCAATAAGACTATCGATCAATACCACAATAGGCATGGAGAGCACAACGACCTCAAGAATTTTCAAAGAGTACATGGCCCGTTTAAACGAATGTCTGCTTCTAGATTACAAAGAAGCTGACCTTTGAACACAAATTTACAGCATATACAGTTACACCCTTTGTGGTATTCTTGAGCTTGTCGGATCCTTTGCTCCCTTGCAAGAATGCACCCTACCGCCACCAAAATCTTGTCCTGTATAGCCTCTACCTCTTTGCATATGAGAGATAAGGATCCTGAGCTATGGTTAGGACATCTGGCCTGTCCGATTGGTTGTATGTCAAGCACCGACGTATCAGATCCTGTGAATGTTTACAATGGTCAAAAAAGGATGTAACTAGCTCATAGAAGATCAGAACTGCCAACGCTTAGTACTTCCAATGACGGCGATAATAAATGGGAACTAATTATTGATGATTCCCTACAACAGAGCTAAAAGTTTTCATTTTTAGTAATGCGAGATCAATTTGTTTGCCAAAGTAATCAACATCAGCGAACACTGACATGCAAAGTCTAAGTGGTGTACCGTAGATCATAAGAAGGATGTGTGCTTAACGAAAAAATAATAGATATTTTCACACCAGTTGTTAAACAATTTCACAATAAAACTAGAGGGTAAAGGGGTATCAGTTTAAGCCAAATGACAGTTGCACTGGACATTTATAGCAAGTTGTAGTAATGGAATCTAAATCTGATGGATATGAAGATGTTATGTCATCTGGACAAATAGGAAACATACCTTTGCCTCATTGGATACAGATGGTTTAGAAGGGAATTCCACTCTCCGTGCATTGATGATTGTATCCTCCCGAAGTATTCTCTCTTGAGTCTGGTCATGGCCAAAAGGACGCCTTCCAAAGAGCATCTGATAAAACATCACACCAGCTGACCAAACATCAACCTGCATTAAAACAAATAGAAAAAATGATTAACTATTAAAAATCAGTATGAAGTCAAACGAGCACCACAACTTAGCTTGCTTAAGTTTCATGGTTCCTTTGTGTTTCAAGGTCAGGAAGTTCATAAATAAGTCCAGACGTCCAGACCTTGCAGACATTCTCCTCCGTAAAAGTTGCATAACAACCAATGCACCTCCCCCATTCTAGTGGCCATGGACCAAAATATCCCCACAAGATATTCATTAAAACTGCTAACTAGAGGGGACCTATTATCCTTTGCAGATGAATATACCTCGCAATCGGATAATCAGAAGGAAAGAGAACTAAGAGAAGCATACAAGGCACAAGAATCATAATGTCTTTGCACCAACTAGGTAACAATCCTTACATTCCTAAATGATTGATACCAAAATAGCAAATCCAAATTATAGAAATCCTATCAAAGCTACAAGTGCGGAATCAGTACCCTTCCAATTTGGATCTGTTCCACAATGTAAATAAATTGCGAGTACGGTCCAGGTAATAAATGACTGGAAGGGCGATAATTTACTCCACGGGCGAGGCAGAATAGTTATCAGATACCATTACCTTTGATGAAATAAATGGAGTTTTGCTAAGGTCAAAGCATTCAGGAGGGAGATACCTGGAAACAGAAGGAAAAAATGTAGAGTGAAATGACTGCCAACCTAAAGGGGAAACAATGATGTGCTACCGCTAATCACAATTAAATCTATGTGATGCTCTGTTTCTTCCCACTTGTTCATGTAAAACATTACAGAAAACCAGAGACTGTTCGATTGGCATTGTAATAGTGGTTGTTCTTCATAAAACAAACAGCAATTTCGCAATTTCTTTAATAGCAGGTTTTATAGTGATGCACCAAAGGTTCTCTAACAGAAATAGCCTCATTATTGCACTAGGAGTAGCAAAACCTGCAAGCACCTAAAAGATTCCATAAAAACAGGTAGTTTAAGAGCGTCCGTAACCTAGTGCAAAAGATCAACTGTAGAGGAGCACGCCTACCAGTAGGTTCCAGCTCCCTGAGAAGTGAGTTCCATTCCCTGAGACCCAACATCATCCTCCACTATCTTGCTAAGACCAAAGTCTGTAACTTTTGCAACACCAACCTCATCGAAGAGAACATTGCCAGGCTTTAGATCATAGTGAATGATCTTTTGCGACCTCTTATTAAGATAAACAAGGCCCTGAAATATTTGAACAATTATGATTCTTGCTTCTTTTTCTGGAAGAACTGGAGTTGATTTAAGGACGGCATCAAGATCCTTGCCTGGTTAAAACATTAGCAATGAAGAGAATGTTATTACATCGTTGTCTTATGGTTTCATGATCTAAGAGATGCCGATTTAGAAAGAAATCATCATTAACAAATAGTACAAGATTTAATTAAAAAGCTTCAGAGGCTGACCAAAATAGATCATAGTGAAAGAGATGTCGATTTAGATGGAATAAGCGACAGCTAAGATAGTGGCAGAAAAGGAAGAACCTTCTCTATTCAATGGTACACAATGCAAACCCTTATCTCAACGTACTAAATAGCGCCAGCAGCTTAATAAGCAATATAAAGTTGAAATAGCAGCCTGAACAACAGCAGCTGTCAGTGCGGTAATAATGACTGGTACAGCAAAGTTAGTGGTCCCTAACTCCATATAATTTTGAATAGTAAATTTGCAGATTTATTGAAATATATGTATTCTAAACGCTTGCTTGATTGCAAATTGATATTTGGTATTTATCAAACATATTTTTGTAGAACTAGGAAGGTCTTTTGGTATACATGTATAACACAAAATTACTAAAACAATCTTATTACTCCCAATATTATAATGTCGGAATGTAAGTAGCGACTGGTATCTGCTAACCGCCCTGCTAACCCACTTTGCTGCCATCTCTATGAAGCAAACTTGGTTTAACAGGTTGTCATGCATATTGCTATACCAGAAACATCGAACAAATATCACACGCTAAGCAACAGCAAACAAATGGCAAGCTTGATTTACGTAGCTATTAAAACAGAATAAAAAAGGTCAATTAGCAAACATATTGTACCACTGCAATATTCTAGGACAGTGCAGAATGTATTATGGTCGATCTCAAATATGTCCCATAGCCTGACAATGTTTGGATGAACCAAAGTTTTGTGGATGTTATATTCACGAATTGCATGTCGTATGTAGCTCTGCTTTTTCTCCTCGCTCCATTGAGCATTCAAACCATGAAGCTTGCATGCCACATACTTGTACTCCACCAAATCAAAAGCCTGCCCAAAGAAATCATTTCATGTAATTGCTGGTGCTATCAACTAAAATTTCTATGAAGTGGATTCACATGCTACATCAGTAAAAGCTAATAGGATGGTACACATTGCACACTATTTTACCCCAGAAAAATTTCAACTGAAAGATGCAAGCTGAAGGACATTTATAGGTCTCAAGATCGATCCAGTCCCAGACATGTTACCTCTGTTGATTTCATCCAGGCTTACACCAACAAATGGATCCAATCCCAACGTTAACTAAATTAATATGTTTGAGATGTAAGTTACTTTTATCTGACTTCATAACACATTATCTCCTAGTATCATTCTGGATGGGCAAGGCCACACTCAATGTAACACAGCCAAATGGCCCCCTATCTTCTTTAGTGAAGGCAATCAAAATAAGGAACATATTTTTTTTATTATTCTAAGAAAAGTAATGCATCTCACATTTATCTACAAAATTATAGGTAAAGCAAGAGTTACCTTGTAAACCTCACTAAACCCTCCCTTCCCAAGAAGATTTAAGAGAGCATAACGATGGTGAAGAATTTGAAAGTTGTTAAAGCGTGATCCATCTTCATCTCTGAGACGCTTCATTTCACGTATGAGCCGCCCTTTTTCCAACTCATATCGATCTCTTTCTCTCAAATACTGTTCTTCCTCCTAAAACATAGTTTTAAGGAATGCGGATTAAGAAAGGGTGCATTGATTAGGCAAGTAGTAGTGGCTCAAAAAGGAAACTTACCCGTTTAATACTCGTTAGTCTAGATCTACATATCTCATCCTGTAAGATGATATCTTCTTCAGACATGCTAGTCTCAGCATCACTGCCATCGCCCTTGTCTAAACAGAAAGCCATTAAAAATAAATTATGAATAAAAAAAGTGAAAATTATAAATGAAGTTACCAAAAAATTATACATCTTAACTGCTATGAACAGTTTGTTTCGTTATAAAGGCTATGCGATTTTAAGTTTGGCAGTTATGGACAAAGATTTCCTCTGTACCGAGTATAAACAAAATGAGCTAGATATAGAGAGCCATAAATAAATATGCTCAAACTGTTATTTCGTTGCAATTTTTTTGTGGAACAAAAGTTTGACATGCATTGACTTCCTGTCGAAAACATATGCACGCCAGTCAAATTTGAGACTTACAAACAATTCAAGTCAGCACTAGGCAATAACAGAAGACAAATGCAGAATAGTTACCGGATTGTCTTTTCTTAAGTGATTTGCGATGCCTTTCAATAGCCTCTTTGGTCTCCAGCAAAGATTTCTACAGAAAGATCCAGTATACGTAAGTAACTGAGCAACATGAAAGAATATCATTATACAAGAGTAAGATGGTCTGATGTTGTGGGTGTGAAAACTTCTGGTGAGTAAAACATGCTACGAATGAACAACCATTGATGGTGCCAGGATGGTTGTAACAAGATGAAGATGAGGTCAAACTTAAATACTGGGTAGGACCCGCGGAATTCCTATAACGTGATTTTAATTCTAAATACTGGTCATGGACTGACATGAGTACAAGGCACCTAATTGCTGAGCAGCCAAAATGCTTTAATCAATGAAGCTTTGTGAACATCTGAACTACATTGCCAACTAAAATTTCTATGAAGTGGATTCACATGCTACAATTATGATTAGTCCGGTCATCGCGATTACCGGTCGGTAACTGACGGTTTTGTAAACCTTGGAACCCACACATTCGCACGCATGACGACGGAGAGGTGCCGGCAGATGTTCACAGCAACCACGATTATAGGTTCCGCTAATTCTCATTTGACCCCTCCAAAGAAGACAGGTTCGTGCGCCTATTGGCCCTAGGTGCAGGGCGCCCTGCACGGGAGCCCACCTCGTTTTTCCATGATCCGTGACACCGATGGGCTCATGTAGTCATGTTGCTTCTCCCCTGGTGCAGCTATACGTCCGTCGATTATTTAGGACATGTTCGTTTTCTGTTTCCTAAATTTTAGTTCTTGTTACGAGAATTTGGGTATTTAAGAGTATTAAATAAAGTCTAATTAGAAAAAGTTTTGACAGATAGGTGCTAATTTACGAGATGTATCTAATGAGTCTAATTAATCTGTGTTTTGCTACTGTAATCATTGATTAATTACCCTCATTAGATTCGTCTCGTGAATTAGCACACGAATTCTGCAATTAGTTTTGTAATTAGATTTTATTTAATATTCTTAAATAACAAGATTTTTAACCTAAACTTCAGCTTGTAAGATGATATCTTCTTCAGACATGTTAGTCTCAGCATCACTGCCATCGCCCTTGTCTAAACAGAAAGCCATTAAAAATAAATTATGAATAAAAAAAGTGAAAATTATAAATGAAGTTACCAAAAAATTATACATCTTAACTGCTATGAACAGTTTGTTTCGTTATAAAGGCTATGCGATTTTAAGTTTGGCAGTTATGGACAAAGATTTCCTCTGTACCGAGTATAAACAAAATGAGCTAGATATAGAGCGCCATAAATAAATATGCTCAAACTGTTGTTTCGCTGCAATTTTTTTTATGGGACAAAAGTTTGACATGCATTGACTTCCTGTCTAAAACATATGCAAGACAGTCAAATTTGATGCTTACAAACAATTAAGTCAGCACTAGGCAATAACAGAAGAAAAATGCAGAATAGTTACCGGATTGTCTTTTCTTAAGTGATTTGCGATGCCTTTCAATAGCCTCTTTGGTCTCCAGCAAAGATTTCTACAGAAAGATCCAGTATACATAAATAACTGAGCAACATGAAAGAATATCATTATCCAAGAGTACAACATGCTACGAATGAACAACCATAGATGGTGCCATGGATGGTTGTAACAAGATGAAGATGAGGTCAAACTTAAATATTGGGTACTTGTCACAAGATCAAGATGAATTCAAACCTAAATACTGGTCATGGACTGACATGAGTACAAGGCACCTAATTGCTGAGCAGCCAAAATGCTTTAATCAATGAAGCTTTGTGAACATCTGAACTACATTGCCAACATTATGTCAATAAAAGCACGTGTGCCACTCATGCTAACCCAGACTAGTAAACTGCACGTCTTCTGAATATGATGCTCAGTATACATGATCAACATATATCCTATAACATGTTTAGATGCTAATGATTTTAGGTTACCAAATACACATTTAAGATGTCACTGTGATCAAAATTGCAACAAAAGGAGTGTGGTTTAAAAGCTGTCCATTAGTGGAAGTATACACCTTGATTACAATTGCTATCGGGTACTAATAATTGGTCAGCAATGCAAATACAGATTCTACAGGTTGCACAATTATATTATTCTTATGGCTATTTTGTGCACGCAAGTAGACATATTAATGAGTTGCAGAAACTCACCAGATGAGAATTAAGATCCTTTATGGCTTGGCCATCCTCCCAAGTTTCAGATATAATAGTTCCAGCCCTAAATTATGAAAGAGGATAATTCAAAAAAAAAAGTTCCAGAAGATAATACATGCATGAAAAAGAAAAAGAAGCAAGCCAGGAGGCATCTGCCACTAAAAATTCGTGTCATACTGGATAAAGCTATAGCTAGGAGAACTCTTCACCATAATTTGTTGGACATTAGGAAATTACCTCATAACACCAACATTCCCTAGTCTGAAAGATTCTTGCCTTATCCTCATTCGTGCTTCTTGCCTCTCTGCTTTTGACACAGCTATCAGCAGATCAGATAGAACCTTCATTTGCTGCATTAACGAAAATTAGAACAGTTAGATATGCATTGTTACCATGGACAAAGTAAGTTTTCACAGTAAGTCATACAAGTTTTATCAGCCAGAGTCATGTGAACAGGACAAATACTAAACAAATTCCTTAAAGAAAAACAACTAAGATCAGCTTGCTTCCACCATGCCACCAATGCACAAAGAAACCCAAAAAAGAGAAGCAACAATCCACATGCAACAGCCATGTGAAAAAATGAGCAGTATTCACTAAAAAATAATCCCATTATGTGATTTTTTTCCACCAAGGGATTAACCCCTGTGGTCTCCTTTTATTTAAAAAAGAATCCCACAAACATTGTTTCAGTTACAAGTTCTCGCTTACCCTGGTAATGCATAGCATTTCCCCAGGTTTACATGATATGTGCATTGCGATATCAGATTATAATTTCCATGATCCTGTGCATGTAGAAGAAAGCAAGATGTTTCCTTTCCTATTCAACAATGATACGCTTGAGTAGTGAGTTTAAAGTTTTCATGATACAATATAACAGTGATAATAAACAAAGAAAGAACGGTAGCTAAACAACAAGCTTAACCATAAGATAACAAGTTATCAACCTTTGATCTCAATTGTTGATCATGATCTTTGAGATCCTTCAATTCCTGGCATCATAATGCAGGGCCAACAGGTCAGAGACACTAAAACATTTATCTTCAAATGAAACATTAGCAAGTATCTCCTTACCTTTGCTAATCTGTCGCTAAGTTGGCGGTATTCAGTTGCCTCTTGACGTGATTTAGCAAGTTCCTCCTCCAAAAATGCAACTTTACCACGCAACAGTGATAATTCTTCCTACTCACAAGAGAGAGAGAGGTTAAGACCAGAAATTCAAAACTAAATGGAAACATCATATGCGGATTTGTATGGCCTATTTAAAAGCATCCCTGTGTCACTAGCAGTTTCAGTATTTCACAGAGGCCGTTAATGCTTCCCACAGGATATCGGTGGAAGTATACACCTTGATTACAATTGCTATCGGGTACTAATAATTGGTCAGCAATGCAAATACAGATTCTACAGGTTGCACAATTATATTATTCTTATGGCTATTTTGTGCACGCAAGTAGACATATTAATGAGTTGCAGAAACTCACCAGATGAGAATTAAGATCCTTTATGGCTTGGCCATCCTCCCAAGTTTCAGATATAATAGTTCCAGCCCTAAATTATGAAAGAGGATAATTCAAAAAAAAAAGTTCCAGAAGATAATACATGCATGAAAAAGAAAAAGAAGCAAGCCAGGAGGCATCTGCCACTAAAAATTCGTGTCATACTGGATAAAGCTATAGCTAGGAGAACTCTTCACCATAATTTGTTGGACATTAGGAAATTACCTCATAACACCAACATTCCCGAGTCTGAAAGATTCTTGCCTTATCCTCATTCGTGCTTCTTGCCTCTCTGCTTTTGACACAGCTATCAGCAGATCAGATAGAACCTTCATTTGCTGCATTAACGAAAATTAGAACAGTTAGATATGCATTGTTACCATGGACAAAGTAAGTTTTCACAGTAAGTCATACAAGTTTTATCAGCCAGAGTCATGTGAACAGGACAAATACTAAACAAATTCCTTAAAGAAAAACAACTAAGATCAGCTTGCTTCCACCATGCCACCAATGCACAAAGAAACCCAAAAAAGAGAAGCAACAATCCACATGCAACAGCCATGTGAAAAAATGAGCAGTATTCACTAAAAAATAATCCCATTATGTGATTTTTTTCCACCAAGGGATTAACCCCTGTGGTCTCCTTTTATTTAAAAAAGAATCCCACAAACATTGTTTCAGTTACAAGTTCTCGCTTACCCTGGTAATGCATAGCATTTCCCCAGGTTTACATGATATGTGCATTGCGATATCAGATTATAATTTCCATGATCCTGTGCATGTAGAAGAAAGCAAGATGTTTCCTTTCCTATTCAACAATGATACGCTTGAGTAGTGAGTTTAAAGTTTTCATGATACAATATAACAGTGATAATAAACAAAGAAAGAACGGTAGCTAAACAACAAGCTTAACCATAAGATAACAAGTTATCAACCTTTGATCTCAATTGTTGATCATGATCTTTGAGATCCTTCAATTCCTGGCATCATAATGCAGGGCCAACAGGTCAGAGACACTAAAACATTTATCTTCAAATGAAACATTAGCAAGTATCTCCTTACCTTTGCTAATCTGTCGCTAAGTTGGCGGTATTCAGTTGCCTCTTGACGTGATTTAGCAAGTTCCTCCTCCAAAAATGCAACTTTACCACGCAACAGTGATAATTCTTCCTACTCACAAGAGAGAGAGAGGTTAAGACCAGAAATTCAAAACTAAATGGAAACATCATATGCGGATTTGTATGGCCTATTTAAAAGCATCCCTGTGTCACTAGCAGTTTCAGTATTTCACAGAGGCCGTTAATGCTTCCCACAGGATATCGGATTTCCTAAGCTGGCAAGTGAAAATGAAAGTACAGACACCATCCCATCGAAGAAGAGAAAAAGGCGGATGAAAATTATGTACACAAGGCATCAAAAAGATTCCCTCAATTACCCGGAAAAAAAAGAGGAAGATTCCCTCAGTATATATTAGCTATGCAAAATGACACATTCAGAAGCAGGTAAACATGAAACATAAGTAATGCAACAACAGATGCATTAGCATAACATTAACAGGTCCTGATAATCCCAGGCCCAAACAACATTCAAAACCAAATGGAGATTCTTGCAAAACTAACGGATGATACCTGTAAAGCGGCTCTATCATCATTGCCAGGTTGAATGCTTGATCGGTACTCCTGTTGAAACGAGGTAATAATTGAGCAGATGAGTAACTCGAACAAAAAGTATAGACTTCGGTTGCACCCACAGGTAAAATCATAACGTTTTAACGCCTACATATTTGCTGAAGGTTCTGTTTCAGGCTTTCAGCATCCTCTAATTGATCAAACATTACCCATAAACAGGCTTCGGGATAAGTATTTAAATACATATAAGAGCCTAATAATAGCAAAGTTAAGTATTTTTTTCCGAGTAGCAAAGGTAAGTGTAGTGATTACTTCACTAATATATTTATAGTTTTTCTGGTTTATGTGACTTCAAAATAGCTAGCACCTAAAAGTTTGGAATTGATATGCAAGAAACTAGAACAGTACAATCGTAAACCACCACTGCCAAAAGTAAATCAACAATCAGTTATTAGGAGTATAATTGGGAGCTTGGTCATAAAATAATAGAAACCTTGTTATTTAATTTATCTAGTAGACCATTTGTTGCAACTGTTGAAGAAGCCGAAGTTGGACGTGTTTGATCAACAGCCTTTGAACCACGCCCTCGGCCTGTACCAGCACGACCCCTTCCACGACCTTGCTTTTTTCTATTTGCGTTGTCTAAGGACGGTCTTTGATCCACGACATCCAAAATCTTTGCTGCTTCATTTGATCCCTGGCATTTACAGTCGCAAGAGATTTCACCAATAAAAAGAATGTTCTGAGTCACGAATGAACCCTAAGAAATTGCAGAAGAGATTAATAATATATCGATTCTATTTAGTTCGAATCAGATGAACGCACCTCAAAACTTCCAAGAGCAAGGCTGTGGTCGTCATCTGGAGATCTCGGGCGCTTCAGGGTATTCTTTTGTATCAAGAACTCCTCACCGTTCTGGTCAATAAAAATCAGGAAACATCAGATGGGATGAGGACAAGGTAGAACACGGGTTAAACTGCAGGCATTTGTAGCCAGTTCTGCAAGCAAACTACCAAATGCACAGGTTTATAGCAAAGAAACATCACAAAATGTCCTAACCAGCAGGATTATAGCATCAAAGATAATGTATAAGCAAGGGAATTGAAGATGCTAGGTTTACAATGCTACTGTATTGTGCCCAAAAAGAAAAGGAGAGGTAAAGGGGGGAGTTCAAGGTTTAGGGCTGACATCGTCGTCTGAAGATGAGGACTCGGGCAGCTCCTCCTGGTCCATGAACGCGACGACGGGGCTGCTTGCAACCATGGGAGGGTGTGGCGGCGACGACGGCGCTGAGACAGCCTTGCCGGCCATGCGGGCCTCGAGCTTCGCGAGCTTGGACGAGGACGGGTTGGAATTGGACGAAAGGTGCTGCACAATGTCCTCCCCCGCCGCCGACGAGCCCGACATTGCCAACGACAGCGCAAGGACCGGATCGCAAGCCCAGAAACTTCCAGAAGAAGGAACCCAACCGCACGAGGCAGCCGCTTCCTCGGTTCCTCCCCCACTGTTGCGCCCGAGCACACGAGACGGCTGATGGATCTACTCCTTGACCCCAGCCGAACGTCCAGGAAGCGGCGGCGAGTTGAGGCAGAAAGGCCGCGGCCCGAATGAGACGGGCGGGAGGGCGGCGACCGGCAAGGCGAGGCGAGCAGCAGCAACTGCCGACTTCCCCCCTCTGCTCCCTGTTGACTAGCTGCTCATGCTCCGTGAGACGGCGGCGGAAACGGCTGCCGGCGCCGGCGCCGGGAGGCGGAGGCCGATGCGAATCGATTGTTTTGCTCTTCACGCCCGGATACGGAGGCGCGGCGGTCACCCACCTCCCTCCTTCCCTCCCTCGCTCTCCTTTCCGCTCCCCTGCGATTCCATTGCCACTCCCACCTTTATTACTGCTCCTCTCTACCTCAGTCCCATGGGCCGAACCGAAAGGCTCACTTAAGCCCGTCAGGCCTGTTATGTCGAGTCCGCCGAGCCCATGGGCTCTTCTCTTCGTATCGAAGTCTCGGCGGAGCGAAGCATTCTCCCACACGGTGCGCCGCCGCCGCTTCCTTGACCTCGCTGCAGAAGCTGAGTGGAACCAATGGCGACGAGCGGCGTGGAGGATGAGAGGATGATGGGGGATGCCGGCAAGGAGGAAGAGGACGACGTGCCGCAGCTGAGCGCGTCGGCGCTGGAGGCGCTGAAGGAGTTCCTGGCGGAGCAGCGGGGGGCTGAGCCGGACGCAGGGGAAGGCGGGGTGGAGCTGGTGGCGGAGGATTGGCGGCTGAGCCAGTTCTGGTATGACGACCTCACGGCCCGGACGCTGGTGGAGGAGGTCATCCGCCTCGCCTCCTCCTCTGCCGGTTCGGGCGCGGCCGCCGCAGCCGGCGCCGTGGCCTGCATAGCGTCCCCGACGCTCTACGCCTACCTGAAGAAGACGGACCCAGGCGTGCCGGCGCAGCTCCTGGAGTACGACGAGCGGTTCGGGCAGTAGGGCGGGGACTTCACCTTCTACGACTACAACAGGCCGGAAGAACTGCCGCCGGCGATGAAGCACGCCTACCGCGTCGTCGTCGCTGACCCTCCTTACCTGGTACGGGTGGGATGCTACTGGTTCAGTTCTTTGTTATTGAATTTCAAGATTAGAATGAAATGTGAGGAGAAACGGTGATTCGTGGTTGGTTGGTGCAGAGTCGGGAGTGCCTGGAGAAGGTTGCCCAGACAGTGTCTTTCCTCGCACAGCCTAAAGGCTCGTTCCTGCTGCTGCTCACAGGTAATTCGGGCCCTTCCCTGATGAAATTGAATTGATGTGTCCCTTTTTTTTTTTTTTGCCTGTTTGGTACTCCTTGATCCGCCTTGTAAATGACATGTTGAGTACCCAAGAAATGCTGGTGTGACAGTTCGATGTTGTTTCGCAAACAAGTGTGTGCATTACACATGTAGTTATGTTATCATATCGCTTTTTACTGTTGCCAGGAGTTTTATTGGTTGATCAGTAGGGGATATCTACGTCCCAATAGGGTAAACTTAGATGCACGCTATTGCAATAGCTGCAGCATTCAGAATGACACCTTCTGCTGCTACATATATCCAACTATAAGCTGTGCAGTTGTTTGTAGTG
>LAPY01000055.1:246962-269389 GCA_000970635.1 Eragrostis tef
CAGGCTCGCTAAGCCGCCGCCGCTAATCGCATCTGACGGAATTGACGCCGGATTGGAAACGCGTGATCGGAACGGAAGAGAGCGAATCAGGATTGGGGATTTTGGGGAGATCTGGGTTTGGGTTTGGGTTTGGGATTTGGGGTCGTGGTGTCGTGGAGAAGACGACCATCGAGAGGGGGAGAGAGAGAATTGGGCTTCGGTCCGGGGGGCAGTAGACGCGAGGCGTCCTGGTTTGTTTAGATCTGGACCGTACACCGCCACATCCGACGGCTCTCACCTTTCGTCTCGAAAGAGTTCTTTCTAAAGCGCTTTTGTTGAGGGAACAGATCTGTTCCGTTAAACCGTCTACCTGCATTCAATCCTAATTACTCCCTCTGTGTTTCCAATGATGATGTTAAGCGGTTGTTTTAGTGCAAAATTAAACTAAAACCTTTATAATATCATCATTAATTAAATTATGAAGGGTGTACGTGATGCTGGTTTTGGTACGGCTTGATCTCAGTACCGCGGCAACCAAACTAGACAAGGATGTTATTCGCTATGGCGTCCACAACTTAATGCTATAGACTTCAGCGGCCAGGATTGGACGGTGTGGAATTCAATATCCTACTAGTTTCGTAATTACTAGCACTTGTTTATGATAATTAAAATTTTACGCAATTTCTTTACCAAGGAAAAAAAAGGAAGTTTTCGTGTTGATTCCCAGAAACAACTTCTATATTCACGGCAGTGAAAAAATAGAAGTTTGCAAACAACCTTTAAGACACCAAGTTGGGGGCGACAAGTTTAAATCATCTGACAAGACAAAACCAAATTGCATTTCATAGTTCGCATGATGCGACACCTCAATGAATGTATAAAAAATTATAACAAAAATATGAATGGATAATATATGCACCGTCTACCATCTTGTAAAACCTAAGGTGCAGGAACTTGCGCAAGTAAGAACGAAAAAAAATAAAATCAGGCTGTGAACCATACGGATTGAAATTGTCCATCTCAGAGCCGCAACTTGCTTTTATTTTTTTTTCATTTCTTCAGACATAATCATCTGTTGTCTCTCATTTTTTGCAACATGATAGATGATGATATGCACCGCCCATTCATAAATTTGTTGTAATTTTTTGTGCACCAGTTATTGTGCAACGGCCTTGGGAGCACGAGATCTTCCCTTGGCAAACGACACGTCATTTTCACAGCATAGTGATCAGACCATCACATTGGATACGTCTCTTATGCCACATATTACAATCCAATTGATTTGGAACATCTAAAAATATGGAAACCGGCGCTGCCCATTCATCTAAACCACGGCCCATAACATATCAGGTAAAACTTACAACATTACAAGAAGTTGGGTAGAAAAGAAAGCAACATAACAAAGCACAAACCAAGGTTTGCATTCACTGCTAGATCATGGGCACTGTTATTACACAACCCGAAAATGGTATCTATGGACCATACAAGTCCACATGCATATAAATAATATTTCACATGGCAGACGCTAGAAGTGCCTTCGGTGGGAAATTCATGATAGTTATGACTCAAAACATGTTTTGATAGATCTTGTCTTGGTCGGATCTGTTCACTCGTCGTTTGCTGTTGGAGCCTGAGGTTGGCTTGTGATTATTATCAGAGCTCTTCGACATTGGCCTGCCAAGAGATCTGTATGAATGGTTTGATCTTGGCTTGCTGGCGCTGCGATGAGAGCCCATTGATTGCTGGTAATCCTGGAGGTCAGGGTTAAATGAGAAAACTGTTCTTTCCAAGTAGTTTTGGCTTGCGCTTGAGGTTAAGTTGGTTAATAAATAACAAAGGATAGTAGAAGGAACACACCTTTGTGGAATGGCAAGAAGAATGGAATTGTGCAGACACATCAGATTTGCTTTTCGCAATGCAAGGGGTTAGGCAAGGATTAAGGTCCTTGCTGAACATTTCATCTGGGCTACCACAGTTTGGCGTCTCAGGCCCAATGCTGCACTCCTGGGTTGATATCAAATAGCAAGGATGCATCATCACTAAAGTTAGAATCTGTTGTTACAACTGGAACTCAGTTAAGTAGCAGATAATCTGCAAATATAGTTCAGAGCTAGGGAAGGAACTAATCTGCCCCCCCCCCCCACCCCCCAAAAAAAAAGTAAGAACTAGAAGCTAGGTAAAAATTACTCATGAAGCATAAGGGAAGATTGAATGAGCATTTACAATGTATAGAAACAGAGTACTCGCAACAACAAGGAGCATGAACTGGAAGCGCGGTATTTACTAATCCAAATACCATGAAAACAATGTAAAGAACTAACGAAAAATATTTACTCAGAATTGTTGCTGCGCAAATGTTGTTGCACTACCCAAAATGTGAAGGATGGCAGTGTGGCAGGCGAGTATATCAGAACAGAGGAGCAAACAGACAAGATAAATACAGATATTTGGAATCTGTCTATCATATCATCATTGTAAATAGACACCAAATAGGTGTGGACTTCTTGATATATAAACAAGTTAATGAGAGAATCATTAGATTCCTAGAATTCCAAAGATCCAATAATGATGCAAGTTAGATTCTTTTTACTCATACTAACGATGTTCATAGCAAGAAGTAGTATGCATATAACCAATGAACAATAGAACTCTGACAGATACGAAATTACAGTAACTAGTTTAACCCAAACAACATGACAGCAACAATCCGATGAGCTAGGCTTGAGGACCTGTTCATGTCAGCAAATGCGAAACGCATGTTGACAATGTTGTCAATAATAGGAACATATCACGTCCCCACCTTATCACAGCTCAAATAACCTAAAGATTTGTTCATTTCCATTATCTAAAAACAAGATTTATGATAACTAACAACATTCTTTTTGCTAGATGATGGAGCAATCGAACACACCAGGGAGAAAGCTGTCTCCTCGTTAAATCCAGGCGTCCTCGGGGAAGAACAGTATCCATCGTCATCAAAGCACGATCTTGACGAGTGCTTCTCCGCCTTAACCTGCACATAGCAAAATGGAGCATTAGAACTCTGTCACCGAGGCACAACACGTCAAGATGGTGTCCAGGAACGTGCCTGGGCGAGCTCCTGCGCGAGGCACTGGATCTGGTCGGTGAGCGTGGAGATCTCGTCCCGGAGGTGGCGGTCCGGCTCCGACGCCGGCTCGGCGTCCGGGAACAGCACGGCGTCCTTGAGCGCGCTGATCTCCTCCCGCTGCCGCAGGCACAGGTCCTTGAGCCGCTCCACCTCTCGGTCCTTGTTCTCCAGCTGGAGGCGGAGCGCGGCGATCTCGTCCTCCTGCGCCTTGCTCTGCGCCAGGAGCTCCCGCTCGCTGCGCAGCACCATGGCGAGCGTTCGCGTGTTGGCGCTGTTGCCGCCATTCTTCACGTCCGTCAGGGCCGCCACCGGCTTCTTCTTACTGCTGGTCTGGAACAGCTTCCGCGACAGCCCCGGAAGCTTCTCGCCGCCACCTCCGTTGTTCTTCGCCGCGGCGGCGGCGGCAGGAGGGACCGGGAGGTGGTGGTGGTTCTTGCTGGGCGGCTTCCTGTCCATGGAGATGAGCCGCCGGAGCACGGAGCCCAGGTTCCCATGCTGGGCTTGCGGCTGCGGCTTGGCGCCCATCAGGTCGCGGCCGGATCTAGCCGCGACCAGCGCGCAGCTGCCCCCGTGCGTCGGCGTCCCCGCGGCGGCGGCCGGGGGGGCGGGCATAGCGCGAGGCCGCGCCCGCCTTCTTCATCCTCTCTCTCTCTCTCTCTCTCTCTCTCTCTCTTTCGCCGCCGCGGCGCGTCACGGCTTCGCCTGCCTCAATGGAAGGGGTGGAGGAGAAGAGACTGCTGGGGATGCGGAGCGGCCGGCGGCGTTCGAAATTCAAATGGCCGATGTGGTACACTGCCACACTGGTACGTACAATTCCGTCGCGTCTTCAGCTTTTTTTCATTTTTGTTTTTTGGGAAAGGCAATCCCCTGCCACTCGAGTCGTGTCAGTACCTTTTGCTGCACGCCGAGCAGGGCCGGGCTGCCCGGGCAGGGTGGTTTCAAAGTTTGAAACTGGGTCAAGCGCCAATAATCACGTTAATCTCTCGCCATTTCGCTCCGTTTCATAGTCTGGCCACGCGGGCCGCGGGGGTCGTAGCGATTTGTTCGGCTGGTCTTTGGAGGCCGTATTCGGCCGGATTTCTCTATTCGCCCAGGTGGAATGGGTGGGCTAGGCTGCATTGGGCCAGGCCCAGGTGATTAACGTCGCAAAATGAATGGACTACCGGCGACCAGCGCAGCCGCAGCGCCGACGGAGCGCAGACTGCGGAGCAGAAGCAAGGCGAGGCCGAAGACGACGACGAAGAATCGGAAGGTCATGGCGGCGTCGATGAATCCGATGATGTGGCACAAGGTGGCCGCCGTCTCCGGTAACGCATGCTCCGTCCTCCGCCTCCTCTTCCTCCTCCGCCGCTTCCTGCTTTCTTCATCTGTCTGACCAACTGGGTGGGCGGTTGGGTTGAGCAGGGGTCGCCGCGCTGGGGCTGGGCACATACGGCGCGCACATGTTCCGCCCCGAAAACCCCCGGTACAAGGAGGTAGATGATGCTACACTCGCCTTCTTCTCCTGTTTTGAACTTGTTGCGCCCGCCCAACCCAATCCATGGGGTCTGACTGATCAGTGCGATAATTGGGGAATTTTTTTGGCAGATCTGGCAGACCGCGTCCCTGTACCACCTTGTCCACACCGCGGCACTAGTCGGGGCTCCCATCACCAAGAACCCCAACATTGTGAGTGTCAGCATCATCTGTTTGACACTTTGCTGAATTGTTGCTGTTTACGATCGTTGTATGACCCTTTCAGTGCTTGCAGTTTGGGGGGCTCCTCACTGCTGGAATCGTGCTCTTCTCTGGAACGTAAGCATACGGTCCTCTTTAACTGTAATTCAAATTATCACAAGAAGAATAATGTAATAGGGCAAGAAGGTTTTGTTGTGTTATTATGCCTTGCGTCTGAATCTTGGATTGCAAAACCATTACTGACGGAGGATCCATCACTTTTTCTTTAGGTGCTACACCACGGCTTATCTCGAAGATAGGAAGTTTTCTTCAGCGGCTCCAATTGGTGGCTTTGCGTTCATTGCCGCTTGGGCCAGTCTTCTCTTCTGATTAAGTTTTTGTTTTAGCTAATGAAAACAATGTTTCAAATCTGGAAGCTTGTATCTGGTGCTTTGTTAGGTGATGCAATTGTACTTGTATGGTATGCACCTATTACCTATGATTAAATAATATTATTTCGAGTACATATTTTCTCGTTTCCTCCAGAATATGACGTGCTGCTTATGATTTTGAGATCAATTGATCATGCCAACGGAACTAGCATCTAAGCGTGGAGTGACCTTTCCATGATAAAGTAACGTTGAGGCCTTCTTCTTTACTACGCAAACATGGCCAGTTAGATCATTGGATCCACAATATGAGCTCATTTCCTTGCTACAACTTGGTTCAGTCTTTCCATAACTTGTTTCAAACATGTTAACTCTGTAGGTGCCACTGTGGACTTTGACTTTGTGGTCTGTTTGTCACTGGCCCCAATTAGATGCTGGACAAAACAGTTATTAAATTTTGGGCTAGCTAGTTCGACTATGCTTTTACATATTGTAGAAAGCTCTTCCAACCATTCACATTAATAGTAAACAAGATACATGATGGAAAATGGAAAAAAAAGGGTTCTGATTAAAAGTTTTTTTTAGGGAATACAGTTGGGGAAACCTCTACTGATTAAAGGTTCTGATTAAAGTTGACATGCAGAATTGTAATTATTGGATATGTACTAACATGTGAGTTGTTGTTGCCTTCTATATCCTTTCATGTTTCTTTTGAAAAATAACATGCTCCCACAAGGCGAAAGTTTGTGTTGAAGAACTTTCTTTTGATTTTTTGACTCGATGAAAGATGCTCTAGGAATACAGGAATATTTTCCATCTTTTTGTACTTTGCTTACCAGCACATTAGGCTGCAAGCTCAAAGAAACAAGAATGGTGGCCTGCAAGATGGCATTAAGCGAATCGTGGAGCAAGGCATGCAATAAACATGTTTTTAGATAGCATGGTGCCATGTGCAATGGTTCAGATTTTCAAAGTCCAGACTAGAAATATTATTGGATTTAGGTCGGTGGCGGTTGCTGCTGCTGCTGCATTGAAGTAGCAAGTTCCCCCTTGTTTCTTGAATTGTTTTCTGGTAGTATGTGTTGTCCCTGACAATATTGGGAAGTTACTAGATTTGTTTGGTTCAGTCATGGTGCAGTCTGTACCACCAGCCCCGTGTGCAGTTAAGAGCATGCTGTAGGACATCATCTGGTGTTTGTCAATCTTCTGTGCACCATTGTTTCTCCCAATTGCGGTTATCTGCTTTCACATGTAATTATTTCAGATTTTTTTTTCTGGGAGACATGAATCCAAATTTCAGTTATTTCATCCTTCTTTTCCCAGTTTGATATGTGTTTTGGATCTACCTGAAAATTAAGGAAAAAAAAATTGAGTATAAGTATATTTATCCTTATGATGGAGCAATGACCTCTCCGGGTAATTGTTCGGGTACTGCCCTGTGAATAAATATGTATAAGAACTAGGAATACAAAGTCTCTTGCATCCCAGACATTACGTCCTTATTATGTGATCAGTGAACATAACTACTTTGATAAAGAAATAAAACACACTACGCTTTGATATTTTGTGCAGTCGATCGCAATGCATGGTAGAATATTCTCTTTGTTAGGAGTGGTTAGAAGTCTGCATCTCTTCTTGAAATGTTATCATAAATGAGTAATTATGTGCTGTTCCAGATTTGCAAGTCTTTGTTTCCAGGCATGAAATTCAAAAGTCATGTTTCTTGTTTGTAGATATCTTAAAATTTCTCAGCAGCTTTGACTTCAGTTATTTTTCATGGTTCTCAGATTGACCACATCACATTTTCAAACTGCTGCTCTCTAAGATCTGGCTGATGGGAATCTTTAACTTTATGTTACTTTAAATTTGTGTACAATATTTCAAATTTTGTTCTGGGCAAAATATTGGATAGTCAGATGAAGAATATTGAAAGAAGAAAATAACAGGAAGAAGAGCACTTGAGCCTTCTGGAATCAGGAACAAATTATCCTGTTATCTTGCCGGGCTGACGCTTCTGCCTTCTTTAGATGACAGTTCTTCAGTTTGTCATCATTTGGTGGTAAGTATACATTCGGCTTTCTTTCAGTTACTAGGTGCTAGTGTGCTACCACTCAACTTTCGAGTTGAAATTACCCTAAAAATAGATAGTTTGAGTTCTGTGATGTTTATATAATGCCCAATGGTTCTATATAACGGATAGATTGCCGGGCTGACCCTTCTGCCTTCTTTAGATGACAGTTCTTCAGTTTGTCATCATTTGGTGGTAAGTATACATTCGGCTTTCTTTCAGTTACTAGGTGCTAGTGTGCTACCACTCAACTTTCGAGTTGAAATTACCCTAAAAATAGATAGTTTGAGTTCTGTGATGTTTATATAATGCCCAATGGTTCTATATAACGGATAGATGGAACACAGGGTCCCTTTGCTTGTCTAAAATTGAAGGCATCTTATGCCTAACTTCATGCACAAAATGAGAATCTGTCTTCCCTTTGAATGAAGCACGTGCTGCTGCTGCTGCAATGCAATGCAACACAGAAATACACTAGAAAATATAATGACATCAAATCATAATTTGTTCAGATAACTCTTTTTCTGTTTGAATGATGTCAATGAAAATAAACATTATCACAGATTTTCTTTGTCTGAATGATGCATGTGCTGATCCTGCAAAAGTGCACCTTTTTGCTAGGATGGGGTGACCTTGGCTGCATAGGATATGCGCATAAGGTCTGAGCCAAATTTGATTTACATCATGGGAAACTGAGAACATAGTAGTTATGGTTGAAGTTTATTTTTTCATTCTAGGTCTCTCTGTTCAGGCTAGCAAAGAAAGATAAAGGTTGTCCCATTCTTTATGATGCTCCCTTGACAAGGCAAGAATCTGATGCCTCTCCTCTCCATGAGTATTAACTCAGTTCTTTCCAAACCAGTTTTAGTATTCCAATATGTAACATCTGTCTGCGAAATGCATATTGCTCCATAGTACTAAACATCTGAATTCCCTTACATGGTAGAGGCAACCTTTGTCTTTACTTCCTCTCATTTATTCATATCCATTCAGTCTAGAGTATGGATCACAAGATGATCACTATAGCAGCATCATCTGAGGGGGAGTATATGAGAGATTTTTCAGAGATTAATTTGCTGGCCTACAAGGACGTGGAGAACATCGCATTCTACCAGGTTCCATCAAACTTGGGATCAGGCTTGTCAATGGAAAGTGACAGATCACTAAGGGTCCATGTCTGCACAGAGCACAATGATGTCAACTTCCTGCACAGGTTCCTTCATCACCTTGTGGAGTACAAAGAGAAGTACAAATGTGTGATGAACCTCCTGTTCCATGGTATTGAATGGCAGTCTGAGGGAGTGCGACTTCTCTGTTCATTTTTGATTCCTGGATCGAGTGTGAAGCAGGTGGAATTCCAGAAGAATGTTTTCGGCACAAAATCAGCACTTGCACTCATTCCACTCTCAGAAATGCTTCAAAAGAGCAACACCATTAGAGCAGTTGTTTTCGCTGACTGTAGAATTGGATCCACTGGAGCTACATTGCTTGCTTCAGCTTTGGCAAAAAATAGAAGTGTGGAGGAGTTCCAAGTATGGGAGGACTCCATAGGATCCAAGGGGGCAGAGGAACTCTCCAAGATGATTGAGGTGAACTATTTGCTGAAGAAATTGGTCATACTTGACAACAGCTCAATTGCGGCGGCTCCACTTATCTCTACTGTGGTGGCCCGCAATCGCAGGGTGGAGGTGCACATATGGGGACGCATTCATGCCGTTAGCAATATCACGGATAGCTGTAAAATTGTTGAATTCCTTCCTGAAACTGGGAGCATGAGGATCTGGAACACAGGGTCCCTTTGCTTGTCTAAAATTGAAGGCATCTTATGCCTAACTTCATGCACAAAATGAGAATCTGTCTTCCCTTTGAATGAAGCACGTGCTGCTGCTGCTGCAATGCAATGCAACACAGAAATACACTAGAAAATATAATGACATCAAATCATAATTTGTTCAGATAACTCTTTTTCTGTTTGAATGATGTCAATGAAAATAAACATTATCACAGATTTTCTTTGTCTGAATGATGCATGTGCTGATCCTGCAAAAGTGCACCTTTTTGCTAGGATGGGGTGACCTTGGCTGCATAGGATATGCGCATAAGGTCTGAGCCAAATTTGATTTACATCATGGGAAACTGAGAACATAGTAGTTATGGTTGAAGTTTATTTTTTCATTCTAGGTCTCTCTGTTCAGGCTAGCAAAGAAAGATAAAGGTTGTCCCATTCTTTATGATGCTCCCTTGACAAGGCAAGAATCTGATGCCTCTCCTCTCCATGAGTATTAACTCAGTTCTTTCCAAACCAGTTTTAGTATTCCAATATGTAACATCTGTCTGCGAAATGCATATTGCTCCATAGTACTAAACATCTGAATTCCCTTACATGGTAGAGGCAACCTTTGTCTTTACTTCCTCTCATTTATTCATATCCATTCAGTCTAGAGTATGGATCACAAGATGATCACTATAGCAGCATCATCTGAGGGGGAGTATATGAGAGATTTTTCAGAGATTAATTTGCTGGCCTACAAGGACGTGGAGAACATCGCATTCTACCAGGTTCCATCAAACTTGGGATCAGGCTTGTCAATGGAAAGTGACAGATCACTAAGGGTCCATGTCTGCACAGAGCACAATGATGTCAACTTCCTGCACAGGTTCCTTCATCACCTTGTGGAGTACAAAGAGAAGTACAAATGTGTGATGAACCTCCTGTTCCATGGTATTGAATGGCAGTCTGAGGGAGTGCGACTTCTCTGTTCATTTTTGATTCCTGGATCGAGTGTGAAGCAGGTGGAATTCCAGAAGAATGTTTTCGGCACAAAATCAGCACTTGCACTCATTCCACTCTCAGAAATGCTTCAAAAGAGCAACACCATTAGAGCAGTTGTTTTCGCTGACTGTAGAATTGGATCCACTGGAGCTACATTGCTTGCTTCAGCTTTGGCAAAAAATAGAAGTGTGGAGGAGTTCCAAGTATGGGAGGACTCCATAGGATCCAAGGGGGCAGAGGAACTCTCCAAGATGATTGAGGTGAACTATTTGCTGAAGAAATTGGTCATACTTGACAACAGCTCAATTGCGGCGGCTCCACTTATCTCTACTGTGGTGGCCCGCAATCGCAGGGTGGAGGTGCACATATGGGGACGCATTCATGCCGTTAGCAATATCACGGATAGCTGTAAAATTGTTGAATTCCTTCCTGAAACTGGGAGCATGAGGATCTACAACAACATTAATTCCCAAGGACTGCAACGGATTGTTTGTGCTTTGGCATGGAATACCACGGTAACCACTTTAGACATGTCAAGTGTCCCGATTAAGTCCAGATGGACCAAAGAGCTTAGAGGAGTCCTTGAACGGAACAGGAACCTAAGAACTATCAAGCTCACCAAGTGTTCCCTCAAGGACAAAGCTGTGGTGTACATAGCTGCAGGGCTCTTCAAGAACACCCATTTAGAGAGCTTAAGTTTGGATGGAAACAGATTTGGTGGTGTAGGATTGGAGCATTTGCTATGCCCTCTAAGCACTTTTTCTCCACTTCAGAGACAAGCCAATACTGCATTGAAAGTTTTGAGTTTCGGAGGAGAGCGAGCAAATATAGGCAGGTATGGTGTAACTGCAATCTTGCAGATGTTGGAGACAAACCAAAGCCTAATTCAGTTGGCAATACGCAATGATGCAAGCTTGAAGCCAAATGATGTTGTCAAAATTTTTACAAGTTTAGAAAGGAATGCTACTCTTCGAAGCCTGTCTTTGAGGGGTTGCAAGGGAGTTGAGGGGGAGGTAGTCTTGCAGACCATTATGGGCACTTTAGAGGTTAATCCTTGGCTTGAAGAAATTGACCTGCATGAAACACCTTTGCATCTTGCTGGTAAAACAGAACAAATTTATGAGAAGTTCTGTCAGAATGGGGGTCTTGTTCTTCCAAATGATTTTCTCGATTTGCCACTGAATGCTCCTACTTGCTGCCGAGTTTTTCTATGTGGCCAAGAATTAGCAGGTACCATCAGCAATATTCATTATTCAATACTACGCTCTTCTTTACCGGTTGTAAGCAGTAATGAAGCTGCTAAATCATTTAGGCCTTCTTTGGATTGAAGGAAATTTTCTCGAATCCTCTGTTTTTTTCAAGTGAAATTCCTGCGTTCCAAAGGTGGCCTTAGTATATGTTGTTAATCCTGTTTTCTTTAACTTAGGATTGCTAATTAAGTCATGAACTTAATTTTTTCCTGGAATATTTATCACATTCACTTGCAATATTGGTCTGCTAAATTAATATCTAGATTTTATTGCATGGTCAATCTTTTCTTTTTCTTAACTTTATATTGTGACTGGGGATTCAATTGTGACTGAGGACTCAATTTATGTGGTCATGCAGGTAAAAGTATGCTATATAACTCCATATATGAATGCCTGAACCCAATAAAGTCGCCTCACATGGATGTAATAAGTACTCTGAAGACTCCAGTTGAACAAAGGGCATGCATCAACGAGGACAAGATTAATGCTATCTTTGATGGCAATACAAAATTGACAATGCGTAATCTTGGTGAACACGAGGAGAGTTTTGCCTTACATGATTTTATGTTTTTGGCGCATGGTGGTCCATGCTTTTTCATGGTTCTGTGCAGCTTGGTTGTAAAGCCTGCTAATAGATACCCCAAAAGCGTGGATCAGATTGAACAGGAGCTGATATATTGGCTGAAGTTCTTGGTTTCAAATGCTAGGAGAGTTTCGCAATTGTTTCTTCCCAGTGTAACTATAGTCCTGACCCATTATGACAAGGTAGCTCATCTACCAGAAGGGCTACAGCCAATTGCTACTCTCGTCCAGAGGCTCAGAGAAGAGTTCCATTCATATGCAGAGATTTACCCCACTGTTTTTGCCGTGGATGCAAGGTCATCGGTTTCAGTTAGTAGACTCACTCATCACCTGCGGATGACAACAATGACAATTCTCCAGCAAGTACCTCAAGTTTATGAAGTATGCAATGATTTGGTTAGAATTTTGCATGACTGGAGGTTGAAGAATGATAAAGCTCTATGCTACGTAACTCCATATATGAATGCCTGAACCCAATAAAGTCACCTCACATGGATGTAATAAGTACTCTGAAGACTCCAGTTGAGCAAAGGGCATGCATCAACGAGAACAAGATTAATGCTATCTTTGATGGCAATACAAAATTGACCATGTGTAATCTTGGTGAACATGAGGAGAGCTTTGCCTTACATGATTTTATGTTTTTGGCGCATGGTGGTCCATGCTTTTTCATGATTATGTGCAGCTTGGTTGTAAAGCCTGCTAATAGATACCCCAAAAGCATGGATCAGATTGAACAGGAGCTGATATATTGGCTGAAGTTTTTGGTTTCAAATGCTAGGAGAGTTTCGCAATTGTTTCTTCCCAGTGTAACTATAGTCCTGACCCATTATGACAAGGTAGCTCATCTACCAGAAGGGCTACAGCCAATTGCTACTCTTATACAGAGGCTCAGGGAAGAGTTCCTTTCATATTCAGAGATTTGCCCCACTGTTTTTGCTGTGGATGCAAGGTCGTCGGTTTCAGTTAGTAGACTCACTCATCACCTGCGGATGACAGCAATGACAATTCTCCAGCAAGTGCCTCAAGTTTATGAAGTATGCAATGATTTGGTTAGAATTTTGCATGACTGGAGGTTGAAGAATGATAAAGCTGCAATCAGATGGTCTGAATACCGCGAGATATGCCAGCTCAACATTCCAGCACTAATATTGAGATCAAGGCGTGATAATGTGGAGAAAGTGGACGCAAGAAGGCGCGCTGTTGCAAAATCACTTCATAACTTGGGTGAAATAATATTTTTAGAGGAGCTTGGAGTACTGATCATGGATTGTGACTGGTTCTGCCGAGATGTCCTTGGCCAGCTAGGTACATTGAAATCAATCAATAAGGAAAGAAGTGGCTTTGTCAGTAAACAGGACCTGGAGAAGATTTTACAAGAGAAGTTGTGCAGTCAAATTCAAGGGTCAAATTGGAGAGCTGGTGCATCCTTCCAGGGCAGTGATGTCATCAATATGTTATTGAAACTCGAATTGTGCTATGAACAGGATCCTGGTAACCCGAACACGTTACTTCTAGTACCAGCTATTCTTGAGGAAAGCAAAGAAGGGACCCAGCGGTGGCACTTAACCATGCCAGGATGCAGATATGTCGGAAGGCGTCTCGAATGCAAAGATACCCACATGTTTCTGACAAGTGATTTCTTTCCAAGGCTGCAGGTAAATTATGTTGTTTATTTAACCACATGCATGTTATCTGGATATTTGTACTGATAGCACCTGAATATGACAAGAATTATATTCTATCTCCTTTTACTTTCTGAATGACTAGTTTTCTTTTCAGGTTCGTCTGCACAACAAAATCATGTGTCTAGGTCAACCACAGGGTGCGTTATACAACTTGGAGAAAAACTTTATTTATACAGTGATCAATGGTGTCCATGTAAGAATTGAGCCGGGAATGAAGTTAGACTCGTCAATAAATGTGCTTGCATGCTCCAGCAAAAGTGTTACTGACATGGTGAGGCTATTCCACAAGATAATTATCCCTACCATACTAAACTTGTCTTCCAGTATGATGTTCGAGGAAAGTGTTATCAGGCCAGAATGTGTAAAATACCTCATACCACATAGGTTTCTCCAAACGCAGCAGCTGCCTCTGAAAAGAATAAAGCAAATTCTCTTGTCACTTCCAGCAGAAAGCATGTATGATTATGAGCATGCATGGAGTGCCATTGAAAGCAATAAAAGGATCCTGTTACAACCAGGATCAGATCATGCTAGAGATATGCTATCAGATGATGACTTCCATGAAGTTCTTCACCGAAGGTACTATGATCTACAGCACCTCGCAACTGAACTTGCCGTCACCCCCAACAATCAGCAGCAATCTGAAACCATTCATGAAACAGACGTGGTTGATCCTTCCATATTAGGCATTGCAAAAGGTGTTGAAATGGTTCTCCAAAGATTGAAGAGAGTGGAACAAGGAATAAGTGACTTGAAGGAGGAAATTGCAAGTTTGAGGTACTACGAGTATCACCTGGTGACTGAACTCCACAGGAAAATGGACTACGTTATGAATTACAACATTCAGTTGGAGGAAAGAAAAGTGCCTCAGCTGTTTTATTTTGTAAGCCTGGACAACCGCTCCAAACATCTGGTCACAAGAATACTGCCGGGGATGCGATCCCTACGGGTGCACATGTTGTGCGAGTTCCGAGGGGAAATGCATGTGGTGGAGGATCAGGTCGGCTGTGATCTAGTTCAAGTGGACAACCAAGCAGTTAAATCCTTGCTGCCTTACATGAGCAAGTTCATGAAACTTCTAACTTTCGCTCTGAAGATCGGTGCACATTTCATCGTCGGCATGGGTGAGATGATACCCGACCTGAGCAGGGAAGTGGTGCACCTGCTAGACTCCTCGGTCATGTATGGCACTGCTGCATCTACTGCGTCGGTGGGAGCGTTAGGTGCAGCAGCACTGTATGGAAAAGCTAGGAACAGCAGCAGCAATCAGAGTGCTGCAAGTGACATGGGAGAGGATATGATAGCCGCCAGGCAGTGGCTTGTAGATTTCTTGAAAGGGCAAGGGGTTTTGACAGGGATGGACCTCTACTTTCGCTCTGAAGATTGGTGCACATTTCATCGTCGGCATGGGGGAGATGATACCCGACCTGAGCAGGGAAGTGGTGCACCTGCTAGACTCCTCAGTCATGTATGGCAGTGCTGCATCCGCGGCATCGGTGGGGGTGTTAGGTGCAGCAGCACTGTATGGAAAAGCTAGGAACAGCAGCAGCAATCAGAGTGCTGCAAGTGACATGGGAGAGGATATGATAGCCGCCAGGCAGTGGCTTGTAGATTTCTTGAAAGGGCAAGGGATTTTGACAGGGATGGACCTCGCACAGAGATTTGGCCTGTGGCGGGTTAGGTACAGAGATGACGGCCACATTGCATGGGTCTGCAGGAAGCACATCATCGCAAGAGAGGAGGAAATCTTCGAGTTGCCACTTTGAGCCATCCTCCAGAGCCCTTTCTGGTGGTCCAGACTCCAAAGAAGCGTGCAATTCCGTAATGGTGAATAGGAGCATGAATTGGGTACCTCCAGAACCAGCCAACCAGGAGCACAGAGCAACTTGTACATGCGCTTCACCACCTGAGATCTCCCGCCTGATTTTATCAAACTGTACTGTAGCTTTTTTATTTCTTTGTGCTGTGGATCATGGTTTATAACATTCATAATTTGAAATGAAAAAAGTAGCATATACTGTATCACAAATTGATTATGACTGAATTTATAGGGATCAATCTTTACACCTTGAAAAACACACGTCCCATCTCCCTAGAGCAGGGGCAACACTATTGGTCCCTTGATTTATGCAAGATAAAGCACTAATGAAATCAAATCTGAATAGATTCTTCAGCTCCAGCACAAGACCTCAGACAGGACTTCAGTCACATTCATCAGACAGCACCGCAAGCTTCACCATCAGGACGTAAATATGGCCAATTTACGTCCAAAAAAGATAAGGCCAGTCCCCAGGCATACCGCAGCGCGTGCTCCAGCATAAAAGGTCTATGAGGTAATAGAGAAGACACAAAAGTGTTGTTGGGTTGTGGTGGTTCTACAAATATCAAAATCATCCATTGTTGGCACATGTCACAATCCAAGATCTGAATAAAAGTATACAGAAGCAACGGGAGGACTTACTGTCATTCCACTTGGAACCAAGACACCGAAACAAAGATTATAACTGATCAGAAGATTCAAGCATCATCAGCCACCAGTGTTACAGCATGCTATATAATACTGGCTCCAAACATCATTTGAACAGCAGTATATTCTCAGAAGAGCTATCAAACAAAACAGCTATCATAAATTGCAAGCACGTCTTGCTATAATATTATTGCGTTCTGTTGTAAAATGCTCTAATCTCTCCCTGAGAGTTGAAATCTACAGTTTAACTCCATTACCAAGACCAGGAAAACTAGGCGGGTACACTCAATTGCTCAATCGTCAGAACTCAAAATCTCTCTAGCAGCTCAAATCTATGTGTTACTACACAACTATGACCACAACAGTTACATCAGAATCAACTATTTGAACATGCCAAGATCTAGCGGACTAGCTAAATGTACATAACTAGAGCAGTCTCCCGAGCTCCAGTACACATGCAGGAAGATGCATCACTTGGATCAATTTTTATTCAACGAAATAGAATATCCGAAATCTGCAAAGCTCCATATTGTACAGACTGACATGCTAGTCGGTCCTACTAATCTACAGACCACAGGCAGAGAGCTACTCTTGTTTCTTGTCAACTGGAGGGGGCGCTGTGGAGTACGGACTGCCGTAAAACGCTCCCCCAAATCCCTGGAAAGCTGGAGGTGGATTTGGAGAACTGGGAAAACCAGGCGGCATGTTGCCCATGGGAAAGTTGACCAAAGGTGTATATGATGGAAAAGAGCCATATGGCATTGCTGTCATTGGACCAGGGGGGGCAGCAGGAAAGGGGACAAATGTGCCTGCTGCATGTGGTAGAGGTGAGACAAGTTGGGGGGGCATTGTAGTTACAGTTGGTAGTGGTAGTGGGGATAATCGGGGTTCCATTGAAGTTGGTGGTGGCGGCGGACTAGGCTCCGGTGAGGGAGGGTACTCAGGTGGTGGTGGTTGAAATGTATCAGGATGTGGGAATGGGGGTGGGGGTGGCGGTGGCTGTGATTGAGGCTGAGAAATATAAGTATCGTCTTCCAGCTTCTGCCTCTTATTGCCCAAAGAGTGCTCTTCTATTTGCTGCACATGGTTGCCCCCATTGGCTCGTGAAGACGAAACATCACTGCGGATCCCATCTGAAGCAGAAATCTTTGTCGGAACATTAGTTGCTGTGACATTGTGCTCGATACCATCTCCCTCATTCGAATACAATACTGCAGATTCTTTCTGAAGAGAACCACCAGCATTAACTGAATCTGACGCAATGGCGCCATGTATTCCGGAGCCGCTGGGCTTCTTAAGTACTTGATTAGATGTCTGATGACTTTGAACTTCAACTCCAAGCTCCTGGCAAAGCTCATCTGCTTTCTTGTACCGGGATTGTGCAGCCTGGTCAATGATGAAAAATCAGTAAGGTGGCTGCCAAATTAAAAAGCACACAGTTCACATCATATAATTCCATCTCCTTGGCATCTTACTAATATTGCATAAAGCGGCACTGGGCTGCATGAGGATGGATGCACCGAAGCTTTTCAATGATATAAAATCTCTAGTCCTTAGAAGCATAGATCGAAATACCATCTTTATAATTTATTTTCTTGTGTAAAGTGTTCTATGGTTTCAAATTCTTAAAACTAAAGTTTTATCACAAAAAGAAAAATACCTGAAGCTGGCTTCTGACTTGTTCCATTCTGAACTCCTGAGAACATAAGAGTATCAGAAGACCCATCCAACAAATATTTTGTTCAACCAAAAAAATGTTACACTTTAGTAGACATTTAATTTTAAGCACCTGCTCATTCAGCGCTTCCTTCAAATGAGATATCAGATTGATTTTCAGAGATTCTGACATTTTGAGTTGCTCAATGGAGTTTCTGAGGGCACTATGTTGCTGCTGCAGCTCCTCCATGAAGCCAGATCCATTACTGTTACCTGTCAATAAGCAAGAAAAGATATAACCCACACTGGCCAGGGAAGAAGAAATCAAAGCTACTTGATTAGTACCTCTATTTTTCAGTAACTCTAAGCACACGGGTGTAAAGTTAAACACAACTGAGGCCGTGCAGGATGACAGGTTTAGATAGGTGGGGAGGGCGAACATATCAGCAGTTTTTAAGAAAAGGTTGGTCTGGTTTCAACGAAGCTCTTCTCCATAGGTCATAGTGCATAGATCTTTAGAAAATACTCGCTCCATTTGGGAATTGATGTCCTTTCGACCAGAAAAAATGATATGTGACATGTCGGAAACGACATCAGTTCCCAGAAAGAGGGAGTATTCAATTTTCCACGTGCCAGAACCATGCTAGTTCACCAAGTTCCTTTGAGTTTCATCTCTAGCCTGCCCCAACTTGCTTGGGACTAAAAGGCTTTATTGTTGCTGCTGCTGCATATTTTGTGTGTCTATCCCAAGCCAACCCAATGGAACTATCTAGTGCAGTCATAAGGGTATGCTTCATTGATATCTCCACCAACCATAAGGTCTAGTTTAAGGCTGAAGAACTAAATTAACTAATCACAGATGGAGAAGCACTATTGCCACCTGCATTGCCAAGTCAAAGTATAAGAGATGGATGGAGGAGCGCTCCTTATGCTGCTGTCAGAGATGTTGGACGTGGGGGAGAAAGCACAAGTCTAGTCAAAGTGCCACCTCCAGCAATTATCTGGGGTTGAGGGTTTCAGACACAGTACATCTCTGTCTACAAACCAGTTGAGCTAATATATTTCTCTGTTGCAAGTCATGTGTGACACAAGCAGTCTGTGCATTAACTTGTTCAACCGGTATTATCTACGTACTCCAAACAAATATGAACGGGGCAGGACTCGATCAGCTATGTTGTTGGAAGTTATATGCAGAACACCAGAACAAAGTTGAAATTCCAGAATCCCTGTTATCTGCGTGTTATGATATTGAAACCTCTCGTGAATATATATCTTACCTAAATAAGAATTATTTTCATATGCTTTGTTGAGATTGTCAAAAATGCTAACAGCAGCTTGGCATTTCCGCGTCATGGTGTCCTCGTCTATAGGAGCATTTAGCATATGCTTGTAGCTAGTTATCACCTTCTCCAGCAGCTCTCCTCCAGGGTTTTTCTTGAACATCAGAATATGTGAAAGAATAAGAACTTGTGCACTATAGATACCAGCAACATAAACGATTGTGGTATTAAAATCGATGAAGAGATGTATGAAAGCAAATGGAGATCAAATCAAGCTGCATACCAACTTGCTTCGGAGGTACTTTAACCTTCTAAGAAAGTCATCCCTGAGACTTTGACTTTGAGTATCAAATATCTTACGATCTTCCCATATGCCAATCTGCAGTGTCAGAACGAAATAATGAGACAAAAAAGGGAACACTTCTCATATCCAAATTGTGACAGGGGCGATATGATCATTTCGCACTGCTAACAGCATAACCCATGCACAAATGAAAACCATGAATCTAAAAGCATATAAATATCAATGATGTGTTCACATACCAGTCTCTTTACAACATTTCTCCCAAAATCATCCCCGTGGGTGAACACTTCATTCAAGGCAGCTGGAATGACCCTCATGAATTCAGTTATATATCCATTACCTTCTTTCCGGCTATTCTGCATAATATCATTTGCAAGGTACAGCAAAGACACCCTCTTCTCACAAGTAGCCGAGTGAAATTCATCATTCCATGTTTCAACAACTTGTCGGCAGTATCGATGATGAAATACACACCAATTTGACAAAGCTTCTCTTTGTTAAGTACAACATTATGTGAATGAGAAAACTAATAGACTACATGAGTAAATAGATGCAGTCAACAAAGGCAATTTAGCTGTGTCATGCATGGTTCATGAAGGTGCATATAAGGACCACAGCTGCAAAACAGAGTAAATTGATAATGCTGAATGTAAACATTCACAGTGATCTGGAATGGTGCTTAACAACAGTACCACATTTCGATACCTTGGAAGCTTCCCTTCATAAATTGAAAAATATTAACAGTTTGATTTTCAGTGAGCACACTTCTTAGTGACAGGTTTCTAAAGTGCCCATCCACAGAAAAAAAAATGCCTCGCTGTGAATTTGCAGACCATAAAAGCTAACAAATATTGAGATCAAATCATTGGATTGTTCAAAAAGAAAAAGATCGGTGTTAATTTGTTCTAAGTTGTCCTGGGAGTAAATAAAAAATATTAATCACCCCTCTCCGTGAGAAGCAACAGGCCTAATTATACTGAGGGTCTTGTTGAAAGAATGCGGAAATTTGATGATGGCAGAGTAAATTACAGGACCATGAATTGAAACCATCGAGAAGGATACTCTCTATACTCTGTTGTAAGCTATTAAGCTTTGCAAGCTTCTGCACCAAGATTTGCTTGTTAAAACCAGAGACCATGTTATGCATTAATAGACTACATGAGGAAATAGTTGCAGTCAACAAAGGCACTCTAGCAGTTTCATCCATGGTTCATGAAGGTGCATACTTAAGTAAGCACCACAGCTGCAAAACAGAGTAAATTTATAATACTGAATGTAAACATTCACAGTGATCTGGAATGATGCTTAACAACAGTACCACATTTCGATACCTTGGAAGCTTCCCTTCATAAATTGAAATATGAAAGTTTGATTTTCAGTGAGCACATTTCTTAGTGATAGGTTTCTAAAGTGCCCATCCCCAGAAAAAAAAATGCCTTGCTATGACTTTGCAGACCATAAAAACTAACAAATTTTGAGATCATATCATTGGATAGTTCAAAAAGAAAAGGATCGGTATAGTTTGTTCTAGGTTGTCCTGGGAGTAAATAAAAATATAATCATCCTTCTCTGTGAGAAGCAACAGAGGCACTTGTTGAAAGAATGCAGAAATTTGATGATGGCAGAGTAAATTACAGGACCATGAATTGAAACCATCGAGAAGGATACTCTCTATACTCTGTTGTAAGCTATTAAGCTTTGCAAGCTTCTGCACCAAGATTTGCTTGTTAAAACCAGAGACCATGTTATGCACTCTGGCTTCCGCGCCTGCAAAACAAACAAACATTTGGCAAGTTCATGTTACGAGGGAGCCACCAGACACCAGTCCATAAAAAATTTATAAATGACCTCTGGAAATTATTCTGAACTTTCTTCATCAGTTTATGAATTTTTGTGCAACTGCGAACTACAATGCACATTTTCTCCAAGCATTCAAATAAATGAAAGATCACCGAGGGAAACCAGTGTGTGCACGCAAAGTGTTTCCAGAAGTTGCAACTAAAATTGCAACCAGAAAACCAACCATGGGAAATTGGTGTAGGCATTGCTTCAGGTGACCTCATTGCGGTAGACGATCTTGCCACTGGAGCCCTTCCTGTCAATGACAACGGCGATGTTGCTCCACCTTCTTGCACACTGCTTGGGCCACGGGGTCTGTGCGGCTCCTTTCTGTCTCCGAGTTCACCTCCTTCTTGCATGTGAGACACCTCCATCTGATTCCTATTTTCCACCAGCTGATCTCCAGAAGTTCACCTGGAAAGGTCAACGGACTGCCAAAGTATATAGCTGGGCTGCAACAATTCAAAAATTATCATGATAAGCCTATGTTACTGCAGTTGCTGCAAAATTATGCTACTGATGGTAACAACTAGCAAGTAATCACATATTGTCACCAAATACTGCACGGGACAAGAAAAAGGTAGGGACTTTCGGCATATTTACAATCATGAGAGCCATTAATTGGCATCTAATCTGCAGTAGTTAAATGTCAAATTGACCAAAGTTATCTACATGCAGCTAGATAGATGGAACCTTTGTTCATCATCTGCGCCCAGCTAGTTAAATGACTTTTGAAGAATACGAGAACAGGGAACAGATAAAGAGACAACCCTAGCTTAGTAACTGGTACCTGAGGTTGGTAGAATTAAGGACGAGACTGCAGCATTCCTGACCGACGCGTGCCGGAGCCGGTTGATTGAGTGGCGGTGGAGCCTAGCGAGAGAGAGGCGAGAGGGTGAGTTAGAAGCGGCGGCGTCGTGGGAGGCGGTCGGATCCCGGGGAACGGAGCGGCGAGCTGACGAGCGGCGACGAGCAACGGTGCGAGGTCAAGCAACGGGTCGAATCCACTGTACCGAAGGTGAGGTCAGGCGGATCCAGAGCTCCTCGGGCCCGGATATTGCCCTATTAGGGCCTGTTTTTCCCGCTCGGCCTCGTTGGGCTGTTTTTGGGTCGGGCCAGGGTCACATCTGCTCGGGGCCAGGGTTATGAAAAGGTCTTGCAACGGATAGCCCTGCCTGACTCTCTCAACTCCTTCCCTCACAGTGGGTTTGTACATAGTGGGTGTCACCTGTGAGATGCCACGTCATTTTTTTCTTTTTCTTTTTTTTTTCTCTCTTCTTCTCCTCTTTCTTCCTGACGACACGGTGCCTTTCTTCCTCACGCGCCGCCGCCTCCCAGCCGAGCCTGCCCGTCGCACCGCTGCCCCTCTCAGCGCTGCCCCTCTCAA
>LAPY01000055.1:283980-295924 GCA_000970635.1 Eragrostis tef
GGCCTCGTGGCTGCCGCGCCGCGCAGGCGCAGCCGGTGATGTCGTGTTGGTTGACGTTGACGACGACGTCAGGAAGGATCATGCGAAGCGATCGCCTCGACGTCAGAATCCTCGTCACATTTTGTCAAACACAAAAAGCCTGGCCCGCCGCGTGTCTGTCCTGATTGTTGGGCTGCAGAGACAGGCCGACTTGGGCTGCGGAGAGAGAAGAAAAATTGGGCCGTTCAACGGATTAGCCCAGAAAATCTGAACGCAGCAGCAGTACAGAACCAGGAGGAGGACCCCTGTCCCCTACGTCAGCTCGCCGCAGTCGAGCCGACCGAGCGCGGAAATCGCGCCGCCCCCCAAATCCTCACGGCTCCCGATCCCCTCCGCCGCCGCCGTCCAACCGGAGCGGAGGCCGTCTCGGGACACGGGCAACCGTCCGGTTCCACCTCTTTGAAGAGTGCGCGTACGCGGCGCGGCCTCCGACGCGTCGGCCGAGCACAGCGCCGGGTGTCCATCCCTGTCTCTCGCGTGTCCCCCGACCCGCCGGCCGAAACGCTCTCTCTCTCTGTGTTGTAGGGGTGGAGATCGGCCCCGGCGAGGACTGCCTCCTCCTCGTGTTGGTTAGTAGTCCTGGGCACCTGGCTTTCCTGGATGAATTCCTTTGTTCTAAAGGGTGGCCATGGTTTTGGGCCACGATCAAACCCTAATCCTTCGTCCTTCCCGTACAGATTCACTTAATTTTGTGCACTGCGTAGTGCTGCCTTTGATTTGGACGGCGCAGGTGTACCTTAGTTGGCATAATGGTGGAGTTCAGATAGACCCCCATAACCCTAGTGAAATCTGCCCGTGCTGTTGCTGAATAGCTGGTCGTGCGGTCTCGAAGGAAGTAGGAGCTTGTAGTTCATCGCACGTAGGTGGAGTTGTTTATTAATGTAGTATTGTGACTGTGATAATTGTTTTTTCCTAAAACAAATCTTGTACGTGGCGCTTGCGTAGTTCCAAATTCAGGTCTATTTCCCATGCACAAGGTTGTTAAGTTCCATGGTCATTTATGATTGTGAGGGTGCACGATCGACGGTTATTAATGGCTCCAGCGAGACTGTATATTTGAGCATATTTGGAATAGTTGGATACTGCATCATGATGCATAATAGTGTTGTGTTTGGGCAAAAATATAGAAACTCCTGTCACCTGTGGGTAGCTGTCTAAAATTGGGAGTTGGTAATGACTGCTTATCGGAAATCTATGTGGAATGAAACTTTGCTTGATTCGAGAAACTAGTCTAGTTGTTTTGCAAATAATTGAGCTGCTCTATTGATTTGCACTATGACTATGTTATTTGTGTGTATGTGCGTTTGTCTTAAACTGAAATGAGATGGATTTTATTGAGCCCGTTGTGCTTCTATGCAGCAACATTGGACGTGTATTTGGTTATCCCAGTTCTGCAGACGAGATGTGTCTTCAGCACTCGAGAGCTCGATTGTCTCCAGATGAGCAACTTGCCGCAGAAGAAAGTTTTGCCTTGTATTGCAAGCCAATCGAGTTGTACAATATTATTCAACGGCGAGCCATTAAAAATGTAAATACCACCCTTCAGTTACTTTTGACATCGTTCACCTATTAGGTACATACTTGCTGTCATCTGCAAGTGCTATGAGATACTAGTGATGATTTTATGAATTTTGCAGCCCCCTTTTCTTCAAAGAAGTCTACTTTACAAGATACATGCAAGACGGAAAAAGAGGTTTGGCCTGTGAATGAGCAATCATATATTCAAACATTTCCACCCTATGCGTGTATTATTCTTTGCTGGGCTCAACACCTTGAGGACAGATTTGTCACTTATATTCTGCATGTACAATATAATGGTGTGGGCCCAGTCATGCATGCACCGCGCCAAGGGTGCAAATTACTAATTCTGGGATTCGGATCGCTAATTAAATTACCAGCCTAGGGGGAAATAGGTGGCATTGTAAATAAGAAGAAAAATAGGTTCCCAAATTCGGGTTGAAGAGGATTCGAACTTGGGTGGTCTGGATGTAAATCCACACCCTCAACCAACTGAGCTAGGCTTGTTCCTGTTTGGATTACTAGTTTATTTACTAGTCACTTTTTTTCCCTGTCCTATCAATAAGATTACATCGAGGCGTATCGTTGTTGCTCTCTCTCAACTGTGTGCACATTATAAATACGATATATATAATTCTAGTTCAAAATCTTGTAGAAATTGATCTTTGTTTTGGAGTCACTTGGTGGGAGTTGTAGTAATTTATGTGATTGTGTGGGGGAATCTGGAGTATCTCATCGCTCTGAAATTCTGAATGCTTGAGGAGCTACGACAACAACAGTATTGCCCTGAACTTAATAATTTACAAAATAAAGTTGTGGTTTTCCATTCAAGGCTTAAACATGTTGTAAGGAACTCGAGCAGAGAAGCCAGAGCATTATTCAATACTGTTCTGTTTTTCATTTTTGTGACTTTAACTTACTGCTTTAATCAGAAGAGTAATGTGGCAAAAAAATAAGAATGCACTATTTATGTCCGGTGTTACTTTTGTGTATTGATGTGTATTCTTCAAACTAGAAAATTTTTAGTTGTAAATCCGTTTGACTGTTTGTATCAATGCAGGATTCAGATAACCATATCACTTTCTGGAAATACAAATACCGAATTGCAAGCGCAGAATATATTTCCTCTTTATGTTCTACTAGCTAGACCTACAAGTAATATTTCGCTTGAAGGGGTAAGTGTATCCCCTCAATTAATATGTGAAATGAATGATGGGTTTTAAAGTTTGTCGATCAAATGATCTCATTCTCCTTCGTGATATTATTTTGCAGCACACTCCAATATATCGATTTAGTCGGGTTTGTTTGCTTACTTCGTTTAGCGAATTTGGAAATAATGACAACAGTGAAGCCACATTCATCATCCCTGATGTGATGAATTTGTCAACCTCCCATGCTTGCAACCTTAACATTATCCTTATCAGCTGTGGTACAATGCGCATCCGATGTGATTATTTGTTCTTTTCATTTGTGTAATCGTATTCTCTGAATTCTTCTTTATTTCAACAGGGCGAGTCGGACAAACAATTGGTGAAGATAACTGCTCTCATAACGATGTGGCAGGCTCTTCTCTCCAAAGTATGCTCATATTGACATATCAGCTTTCGCCACAATAAGTTACTTCTTTCTTGAAACAGTACACTTATCTTAAATTCTTAATACACTAGTAATTAAGGGGCTACACGATAAAAACCTAGACAATTTCCAAATCCGCCTCACTTGTAGTGTAAATGACTTGAACCATGGCATAGTGGCAGATATGACTTCACCGCTGGTTGAATGACCAGTTGTCATTTGTACAGTGCATTCCTCTTTCCTTAGAATAGAAGATGTATAATTGGCTTGTCAAGTACCTTGTTCTCTGAATGGACAACAATGGCCCAACACCTCCCATAACTTCACTTTTAAGCAATAAAAATCACACAGCAGGGGCCTCCCTTGCTGTAATTACGTTAAAAAAAAACACCTCCCATATCCAAAAGATGAAAGGCCAATCTTCTTTCAGCCTAATACCAGAGGCTTCTGGGTGTGCCCTTCTGCTCTTCTTTCTGAACCTGATTTGAATATTGAATTAAGCTGTCTCATAATCTTCTGCATCCAGATCACGCCTCATATTAGGCAATGAACCAAATTATTGAAAGCTAAAGTTACCTACAGCTCCTTTTGTAGACTTCAGCTGTTTGCAAAGCCTCTCATAGCTGTGATCTCTTGGAAGGAAACTATTAGTATTTGATTGCTCCAAAAATGGAAATTTTGATAGGATTGCTTCCGTTCATTAACAATTTTGTAAGGAATTGACTTCATTTGGTCACCTTTACAGTAATTGAAGTGATCACGAATAGAATAGCCACTACTGACCGGTTATGGACAGATAACTATTTCAAGTAATTGAATGAATCTGATTTTTCTCTCTTAAGATGATTCTCATTTTCAAAAAAAAAAATTAAGCATACAGGCTGTTAAAACTTAAAGCTCTAACGCCAATTATAGGTTTGTATTTCCTACTGAATGAACTAACTATCATCCATGTCATGCGTTTTTAACAGATCTTGAAGGGAAATGTTCCTGGGGTAAAATACCAACTGATTTAATTGCCTCATCTCTGGCAAGCTGCGCGGGTTTAAGTTTGGGAGATACTGTGGATTTGTTTTCTACAGTTACAATGAGCCCAAGCTTTTTAGAGGTCTGAAGCTTGTATTTAAGATTCATTGTTCTGAAGCTTGTACTATAATGTTGCAGTACATTTCTTTGTCGGCATTTCGGTTTTTGATTCGAACTTAGTTTATTTCTACATGTACAACTAACTTTGTACATTGCATTCCACCTTTACCTATAATGCGGGAGACTGTTTGCGCTTCTTCATTTTGTTTACATTTTTCTTTGTATTCTATATATCCAACATTTCGCTTTGTTCACTGAAGAGGAAGGATAGTTTTGTGTAAGCCAAATTTGTTGTTGTAAATTAGGACGTTCAGTTCTAAACATATAGGTGGCAATTTGTCAGAACTAAAGTACGTGTAGCAATTTACACAACAAAATGCACCAACTCAACCGGATATGTTATAAGCTACTGAAATCGACAGTACAACTTGGAATCTGCGGTCCAGGATAAGTTGACTGGCTCGGCTCCCCCCTGTTGTATTGTCCTTGTTCCCATGTTTCAGAGTGTCTGCTATCCTCTTTGCTTACCATAGAAGGTTATAAACTCTTCATTTACATACTTATTTTTCTTTTTTTATGCATTCAGCCAAAATTTCTGGAGCAAGACAGTTGCTTGACATTTTGCTCCCACAAAGTTGATGCTACGGTAAGTTTTTCCCTGTTTATTAGTTTTATGTGTATGTAATCAATTTCAAATTTTTGAGGGAAAGTAATAAACAAAGATTTAAAACCCACCCAAGTCGCCCTGCTGTACTTTCAACTTAATTTGCACTTTTCAAATTAAAATGTCCCATTACTTTTTCTGTTGAAATTTCAAACTGTAAGCTGGGAAATTTCAACTGCTGATGAATGCTTGAAATGGATATCTGTGAGATCAGACATGTTGCATCCAATTCGCACCTCTGTAACACTACCATATTTGTGCGTGTTTTGGTTGGAGAAGTTGTTGGATCTAAAACCACTTGTCTCTAATGAATTTGGGAAAATATTGTGAATGTTGCATAGCAACAGCTTAGAGAGCTGAGTCTGTTGAGCTCTTTTGTTGCAGGGTTCATATCAGTTACAGGTATGCATATCCGCACAAGAAGCTGGTGCAAGAGACATGTCCGAGTCTCCATATAGTACTTACTCATATGATGATGTCCCACCTTCATCATTATCAGATATCATAAGGTAACCCACATATGTGGCCCACTATCTATAATTTATACATTTTTCTTTCCCTATTCGTTTTTGTATGCTTCACTGTTGTCAAGAAAGGTACTCCCTCCATATTTTAAGTGATGTCGTTCGGACCGGGCGAGTTAGTTCTTTTTTAGTTCATCTGGCTGTCCGAAGCGACATCATTATGCGAACGGAGTAGTAGGGATTATACACCCAGCTTCCAATTGCTTTTTCTCTCATGAAACGTCAGGATGTGAAGCTTGGTAGCTGTTGTGCTACATTTGCTTTCCATGACTATAGATAGATAAAATTATGTATGTTGTAGTCATCATGGTATGCTAATATCGCCAAGTAACCTTAAAAGATAATATGATCAGTGTTTAATTCATCTTTATAACTTTCTGCTTTACCAAGAACATTATTGTTTTAATGGAACTGAGTACACATCTTGAAATTTGTTTGCCATACAGGTTAAGAGATGGCAATGTGCTTTTTAATTACAAGTACTACAATAATATGATGCAAAAGACTGAAGGTTCCCCCTCTCTCCCATTCCCTTCCATGCACACACGTCATCTGAACATTGCCACTTTAGTTCTCCCTTGATATCATCATATACTGGCTCTTGTTTCTAGTTTCTGCAATTTTTCTCTTTTTATGATGTGCTAAACCTAGTTAACTAGATGGTCTTAGTACGTATAAGTAAATTCTCAACGCAAAGGCACTTTTATGTATTATGAACTATGACATTTTGCTGAACTATTATGTTGGTGTATTGGTTTGTCAAGATCACTTATGTTGTGGCTACATGCTAAGAAGTGAACCCACAAATGGAAATTTCTTGCTGCCACCGTTTCAAAATAGATGCCGTTTTAGCTCTGGGCACGGGAATTAAGGAGAGGTGGAAAGGTGGGTACAGAGGAAATGGGGTGGAGAGATAGAGTTGTATTGGGAAGAGAGAAAGGTGCATTGGGAAGTGAGAAAGACAAGTAATTGGAGCAAACTGTTGAAGTTTGCAATACAATTAATTTGGAACGGAGGTAGTACTTTAGTATTTGTTCTACAATTATTAGGATGCATTAGCATACAGAAAAGGGAAACTAGTAGCCGATTGGCGCTGTTACTCTTTTCTCTTGAATTGTTAGTGTTGTTTGTCGTGTTTGAGAAAAAAAAAATAGTGTCATTTGTAATTGCACCTTTTTTGTTCGTGTTCCCTCTTTATGTTTCACCATTCTCTTATATGATTTGTTTATCTATTCTTACCAGTCACTGAAGATTTTTCTTGCCCATTTTGCTTGGTTCGGTGTGGAAGCTTCAAGGTGAAATTTAGTGCAAACCTTTCTTTTGTATTACCATCATTCACATTTAACTTGTTGCTGCAATATGCAACATTTTACATTCACACATCCTTTTGTTATTTCATACTGCTTAAATGAATTGTTTTTTGTTCATAATAAGGTACTTATATTGTTTTCTTTTCTTTCTACGTACATCCTTTTGGCTCTATTGATTCATGTCTATTGATATATCGTTATTATGGTGATACTAGGGTCTGGGATGTCACTTAAACTCATCACATGATCTATTCCACTACGAATTCTGGGTTGGTAACTCACTGGAATCTCCCATTTCAAAGCTTTAGTCTTCATTGTTTAATAGTTAGTTTTCTTTTATTGTTATTAAACACAGATATCTGAAGAGTGCCAGGCTGTTAATGTTAGTCTGAAGCCTGATGCGTGGAGAACTGAGGTAAATGGGTGATATAAGACTTCAGTCTAAGCTGCTTTTCAATAGTAAATAATCGGTGTTGGCATATATCCAGGGACATAGTTGGTGAACTTAAGGATACTTTACATGATGTTTAGTGTTCTTTTAATTGTTTCTTGACTCTGAATTTAATTGCGCACGTGAAGGACATGAGACTGTTCATACATCTTCATGCACATATGTCACAGTTCTGTGGCAAGGCCGTGCGCTGCCTCAGCTATCCTGTGTTGTTTGTTCTCGCATGACTTATACCATAGATGTTTCTAATCCTTGATTTGTAACATTTGATTTTTCTTGGAGTTGCAGTTCCCTAAAATTTCTTTGAATAATATGCAGCATTGTTGATTTTTTCTGCAATAGGGGTCTCCATTGTTAGCATATGATCATGCATGGTGTCTGCTATTTATATTTTTTAAACTAGAACTCATATTCTTTAATATTTTTAATAATTTATGGGCCCTTTATTTCCAGCTTGTGGCAGAGGGAGTTGATCCTAGACACCAGACATTTTCCTACCGGTATATGCTTTGTTCTCAAATATTTTTAGTTCTTTATCTGTTTGATTTGCCTAATTCTGTTCCATCAGCTCGAGGTTTAAGAGGCGTAGACGATTGGTAACCATGACCGAGAAAATCAGGCATGTACATTCACATATTATGGAGTCAGGGTCCCCTGAAGATGCCCAGGTCGGGTCTGAAGATGACTGCGTGCAAAGGGAGAACGGTATGTAGTCATTTTGTAGTTTCTTAGGAGTAGTTTGCATGTCATTTGAAACAGATTAAATATCTGCATAGATTAAAGAAAGCAATTAGCTAAATTATAAAATTTCTTAAAGCGGTTCTATGAAACACATACTGCAGATATCTACACTGTTGTCCGCTTGAAGTGGTTTTGAAAATGTCTGTTCTCATGTAATATTGGCTGGGCTTAGTATATGTCAGCTACGATGGAAAAGATACAAATTTCTCATACGTGTTGTCTCCTTGCTTCTGCACTTCATTTCTGTAGTTTTTTTGTTATGCAAATGTCACATAATATGTTGGACATATCATGACGTGCGTAAAATCTTTCTTGAATACTTGGTGCACTGCATTTCTGGGAGCAGCAAAAGTTGAACCATGAATTTTAAGATGCAGAGCCCTCGGTATCAGCTGCTAATTAGCTAGTGTCGTTGAACTTATTACTTGTCCTTTTAAATTACAGTTGCATCTACGAAAGTACTGCATTATTGCTTATAGCCTGAGCAGTTGAGTTTTTTTTTTAATTCTGAATTTCTGATGGTAAAATATTTTAGGGATTTCTGCTGCACATGCTTCGGTAGACCCCGCGCACTCTGTGCATGGCAGCAATCTTTCAGTGCCAACAGTGCTACAGTTTGGGAAGACAAGGAAGTTGTCTGCTGAGCGAGCTGATCCCAGAAAGTAGTCTTTTCTGTTTTTGTTTTAATACCATATTATTTGTAGTAATGTTATTTATTTAAATGCATCTCTTGGAACATGTTTACCTGATTTTCTGTTTGTGTTTTTATCATCTGGCAGTCGGCAACTCTTGCAAAAGCGTCAGTTCTTCCATTCACACAGGGCACAGGTTAGTGAAACCATTCACCTCATTCCATCTATTTTTTCGCGCCGATCTCGGGATGGCGCTTGGGCAAGGTTCCTATAATTGTGTGCTCATATTTGTAGCAGGACCATGTCTTCCTTGTTCCGATGATCATGCTCTATTATTTTGCCTACCTTTCTGGTTCCATATACCTGACAAAAATAATGAATATTTTATTTATTTATTTGGTATGTTAATGGTAGGTTCAGCGGTAGTTTTTTTTTTTACTTTATTAGATGAGTAAAGTGCATGGACAGTCCTCGAACTTGTTCGGGGGTGCCATCTATGTTCCCAGACTCTTAATTGGCACGTCCAGATCCCTGAATGTGCCTGCTTTTACTACCATGACTTGACACCTTGCACGTTTAATGCCTTCATTTGAAGTCTAGCTGATCATGCTGTTAAACTTTATTGTAGCCAATGGCATTGGAGCAAGTTTTCTCAGATCGTGATAGTGAAGACGAAGTTGATGATGATATTGCTGACTTTGAGGACAGAAGGGTAACACATGGCAATTGTTTTCCTCTGCTGTTGTGAAACATATATTGTATGTTTTTTAGCTGTTTAATTCATGCTATTTCAACTTTCATGGGTAAATGCAGATGCTTGACGATTTTGTTGATGTTACAAAAGACGAGAAGTCTATTATGCATATGTGGAATTCATTTGTTCGAAAACAAAGGTCAGACCTATCCTCGATTTGTCCTTAGTCCTATCACAGTTGGTAGGAACGATTTGTCCTGCTATTACTATTACAATTTTTGAAATAAACTTTAATCTTTACGCCTATATCTTGTGTTGGCCAGTATGGAACAGTATGCAACTTAATGTTGCAAAAGTTCTGCTATTACTATTATCTCAAAGAGTGTTGGGCTGTTAAGCTGCACACTTTCTGTCAAATGGGAAGATTTTGATAATTAAATCTCTGTTTGGAATGCAATGAATTTGCACAATCACGAATAATGCTTTGTTCCATCTGTAGATTTATTATTGATTTTGATGTTCATTTGTTTTAGATTTTATTGCTGTAACCAGACCCAACTATGCATCTAGAATGCTATTTGATGGTTGTTTCTTATCGAAACCTAAATTGCAGGGTGTTAGCTGATGGGCATATACCTTGGGCCTGTGAAGCATTCTCAAGACTCCATGGACCACAGCTTGTACAAAACACTGCCATGCTATGGTGAGTGTTTTAGAAATATGTCAATACCTCTCCACTATGCATTGTCGTTGATTTGCATTTTTCTCGTTTTTATGAACAGGGGGTGGCGTTTCTTCATGATTAAACTCTGGAACCATAGCCTTCTAGATGCCCGCACCATGAATACATGCAACACAATTCTCCAAGGCTTCCAAGACGAGAGCTCAGCCCCCAAGTAACTTTTGATTCACATAAATTTCTGGCCAGTTCGTCAAGGGCGTGTCTGGTCATTCGTAGGTTAGTTTCAAAACAAAAACAAACAAAAAAAAAACTTCCTGAGAATTTAAAATAGGAAGAGGTACTAAGCGGCACGTGATCGGAGAGAAGGTTGACGAGCAGCTTAAGTCCTGGTGATGTTTCATTAATGGCTCGTATCAACTGTATCAACTGTATCGATGCTTTTTTTTTCCCCCTTTGTTGAAGCGTATTGATTGATGTTAGATGTTGTCGAGAACAGAAGTAGTTTGGGTGATATATTAGAGTCAGAGAACGAACTATGGTACCCTATATATTATACGTGACGTCCACGGATCATTCCATTTACCTCATGTATTTTGTATTGTTCGATACCCTGGTTACAGCAATCACATATTATCACTGATACAAAATAATAGGAGGGTGTTTACATCCAGAATGCCACTGGGTACTTCATGGTTAACTCAGTTACTCCTTCAGGCACGTACTAAGCCGCACGTGATCGGAGAGAAGGTTGACGAGCAGCTTAAGTCCTGGTGATGTTTCATTAATGGCTCGTATCAACTGTATCAACTGTATCGATGCTTTTTTTTTCCCCCTTTGTTGAAGCGTATTGATTGATGTTAGATGTTGTCGAGAACAGAAGTAGTTTGGGTGATATATTAGAGTCAGAGAACGAACTATGGTACCCTATATATTATACGTGACGTCCACGGATCATTCCATTTACCTCATGTATTTTGTATTGTTCGATACCCTGGTTACAGCAATCACATATTATCACTGATACAAAATAATAGGAGGGTGTTTACATCCAGAATGCCACTGGGTACTTCATGGTTAACTCAGTTACTCCTTCAGGCACGCTGCAGTACAGAATTCGCCGGCTGTTGTAGCCCATCCTCAGGTCTCCATTTTTTGTCATAGTTGAGAGAAAAAGTTGCCAAACGAAACAAATACGGCCTGGGCACAGTCTTGCTCCTCCATCTTGGGGTCCTCATCATCAAATTCATCCGTCTCGTCATCAGTATAATCCATCTCATCAACACGGCCGTCGTTCTTTTCTTCAGCATAACTATCGTTCTTCGCATCAACAGAGTCATCGTCTTTGGTAGAAATGCACTCGACGAGGCAGAAGTTGCTTTTGCCTCCGATGTATACGAGCGTGGCACCCACGGGATCCTTGCTGAACAGCTTCTCCTTGCTCAGCTTCCTGGCCCGGAATAGCCCGTCGACGCCGGCGTTGTTGTCGGCGGGCACGGCGTCGCAGGAGCAGATATGGCCAATGCTGTCCGGGTCTCTGGAGAGCCCAACCCAGACGTCCAGCTCGACGTCAAAGTACGCGCGGCCGGTGAATGACATCGCCCACTCGCCGCGTCGACTCCACACGCCGTCATCGAAGGAGAAGGTGGCGACCGAGGCGTCCTTCTCGACGCTGACAAAGAGGGTTCGCCCATCCGGGTGCACGGCGTAGGAGGTGACGCTCCTGGGATCGAACGGCGGAGCCGCGAGCTTGTGCCACGACCACACCGAGCCGTCGGGTTCAGGCGCCGGCGGCCAGGGCGAACAAGAGCCCGTCGCCGACGGGGATGTAGATGGCCTCGAGCTGCTAGTCGCCACGGCCTTGTCCCTTGAGCTCGAGCAGCCGCCACACAACGTCATGCTTTCGCTCGAGAAGCAACCACAAGTGGATCTGGCCGATGGTAGGCCGGAGCTGGTCGTCGCCTTGAGCATAGTCTTCCGCATGTCGATTCGATCGGCGGCGCACGTGGGCAGCAGAGCAAGCGACCGCCT
>LAPY01000055.1:330073-341152 GCA_000970635.1 Eragrostis tef
CAGCACCGTCTCCGCCTACCTCCAGAACATGCAGCGGGGCCGCTACATCCAGCCCTTCGGCTGCCTGCTCGCCGTTCACTCGGAAACCTTCGCGGTGCTCGCCTACAGCGAGAACGCGGCCGAGATGCTCGACCTCACGCCGCACGCCGTCCCCACCATCGACCAGCGGGACGCGCTGGTCGTCGGCGCCGACGTGCGCGCGCTCTTCCGCTCCCAGAGCTCCGTCGCGCTGCAGAAGGCTGCTAGCTACGGGGAGGTCAACCTGCTCAACCCAATCCTTGTGCACGCCAGGACGTCCGGGAAGCCGTTCTACGCCATCATGCACCGCGTCGATGTCGGCCTCGTCATCGACCTCGAGCCGGTGAACCCAGCTGATGTGCCTGTCACCGCCGCGGGTGCACTCAAGTCCTACAAGCTTGCCGCTAAGGCCATTTCCAGGCTGCAGTCGTTGCCCAGTGGCAACCTCTCGCTGCTGTGCGACGTGCTGGTCCGCGAGGTGAGTGAGCTCACGGGCTATGACAGGGTGATGGCGTACAAGTTTCATGAGGATGAGCATGGTGAGGTCATTGCAGAGTGCAGGAGGTCTGATCTGGAGCCATATCTTGGCCTGCACTACCCAGCCACAGACATTCCACAGGCATCCAGATTTCTGTTTATGAAAAATAAAGTGAGGATGATATGTGATTGCTCTGCGAAACCTGTGAAGATCATTCAGGATGACAGCCTAGCACAGCCTCTCAGCCTCTGTGGCTCGACACTCCGGGCTCCCCATGGTTGCCATGCGCAATACATGGCAAATATGGGGTCCGTTGCGTCGCTTGTGATGTCAGTCACTGTAAATGAGGATGAGGATGACGATGGGGATACCGGGAGTGACCAGCAACCAAAAGGCAGGAGGCTGTGGGGGCTTGTGGTTTGCCATCACACAAGCCCGAGGTTCGTCCCTTTTCCTCTAAGGTATGCTTGTGAGTTTCTCTTACAAGTTTTTGGCGTACAGCTCAACAAGGAAGTGGAACTGGCTGCTCAGGCAAAGGAGAGGCACATCCTCCGAACTCAGACCCTCCTCTGTGATATGCTCCTGCGGGATGCCCCTGTTGGGATTTTCACCCAAACACCTAATGTAATGGATCTAGTAAAGTGCGATGGTGCTGCATTGTATTACCAAAACCGGCTTTGGGTGCTAGGATCAACACCCTCTGAGGCAGAGATAAAGAACATTGTCGCGTGGCTGCTGGAGTACCATGATGGTTCTACTGGGTTGAGTACTGACAGTTTAGTTGAAGCGGGTTATCCTGGTGCTGCTACACTTCGCGAGGTTGTCTGCGGCATGGCTGCCATAAAGATCACTTCCAGGGATTTTATATTCTGGTTTCGGTCACACACAGCAAAGGAGATCAAGTGGGGTGGAGCTAAGCATGAACCGGTTGACACAGATGAGAATGGCAGGAAGATGCATCCACGATCTTCCTTCAAGGCCTTCTTGGAGGTGGTTAAGTGGAGGAGTGTTCCTTGGGAGGATATTGAAATGGATGCTATCCATTCTTTGCAGCTAATATTACGTGATTCCCTTCAGGATGAAGATGCCAACAAAATCAATTCAAGGTCAATTGTAAAAGCTCCGTCTGATGATATGAAGAAGATACAGGGGCTACTTGAACTAAGAACAGTAACAGACGAGATGGTCCGTTTAATTGAGACAGCCACTGCCCCTATCTTGGCTGTCGACATTGCGGGTAACATAAATGGATGGAACAACAAAGCCTCAGAACTTACTGGATTACCTGTCAGTGAAGCCATAGGGAGGCCACTGGTAGATCTAGTCGAGGATGATTCTGTCGAAGTGATTAAGCAGATATTGAACTCAGCCTTACAAGGTTTGTAACTGTTCCTTGGAATTTGACCTTATCGTGTTTTCCATCTCGGTCTGAATGTGTACATTGTTTTTGTATGACAGCTCAGTCTCTCCTTTGTTGTGTTTCAGGAATCGAAGAGCAAAATCTGGAAATCAAGCTCAAAACATTCCATCACCAGGAATGCAACAGCCCTGTGATCTTGATGGTTAATTCCTGTTGTAGTCGTGACCTTTCAGATAAAGTTGTTGGAGTTTGTTTTGTTGCACAAGATTTGACAGGGCAGAGAATGGTTATGGATAAGTATACACGTATACAAGGCGATTATGTTGCAATAGTAAAGAACCCCAGTGAGCTCATCCCTCCCATATTTATGATCAATGATCTTGGCTCCTGTTTGGAGTGGAATGAAGCTATGCAAAAGATTACTGGTGTGAAGAGGGAAGATGCAATAGATAAGTTGCTAATCGGGGAGGTTTTCACCCTTCATGACTATGGCTGTAGGGTGAAGGATCATGCTACGCTAACGAAACTTAGCATTTTGATGAACACAGTTATCTCTGGTCAGGATCCTGAGAAACTCCTATTTGGCTTCTTTGACACAGATGGCAGGCATGTAGAATCCCTGCTGAAAGCAAACAAGAGGACAAATGCTGAGGGTAAGATCACCGGGGCTCTTTGCTTTCTCCATGTGGCCAGCCCAGAACTTCAGCATGCTCTGCAGGTCCAGAAAATGTCTGAACAAGCTGCTGCAAACAGCTTTAAGGAATTGACATATATTCGTCAAGAACTTAGGAACCCACTCAATGGCATGCAATTCACTCGCAATTTATTGGAACCTTCTGAATTGACTGAGGAACAGAGGCGACTTTTTGCATCCAATGTTCTCTGTCAAGAACAGCTGAAAAAGATTGTACATGACACTGACCTTGAAGGCATCGAACAGTGGTAAGTCCATACTGTCCGGATCATCAATAGTGATGTGAATTTAGTTGCTTTTTTTGTGATTATCTCTTTAATAATGTTAGCAAACTCTGCTCACTCAAAACTGTTAGAATTCTTGCTTTCTTAGTTAGAACGGATCTATGTTGGTGTAGTATACATATGATACACATAAGATAGATATTCTCTGCATATGTATATGATGGTTAGAAATGCTGAGAAATAAAAGTACTAGTGTTCAGTGTAGTAATGCTTCTGATACAGCTATATGGAGATGAACATGTCCCTTCCACTTTTATATGCATGACCCCAAAAAATAAATTGATTAACTATTGTTGTTATATGCTCGCTGTTACAGCTATATGGAGATGAACACTGTAGAATTCAACCTTGAGGAAGCGCTCAATACAGTCCTGATGCAAGGCATGTCTATTAGCAAGGAGAAACGAATTTCTATTGATCGTGATTGGCCTGTAGAAGTATCATGTATGTACCTATATGGAGACAATTTAAGGCTTCAGCAGGTTCTAGCAGACTACCTTGCATGCACTCTTCAATTCACACAGCCGGCTGAAGGACCTATTGTGCTCCAAGTCATTCCAAAGAAGGAAAATATTGGGTCTGGCATGCAGATTGCTCATTTAGAGTTCCGGTAACAACCAATTACCTCTGTTCTCTTAATTCTTTTTACTTGTGACTGAAAGGATAACTTCAGAAGTAGACGAACTACTATACATCTACTTGTTCCCATCGATCCAACTCCTAACAGTTGTTTCAATTCAGCTGGGTGCTCTCTTAAATAATTTTGGCACTGTGATTCAGCTTGATTTTTTGCTCCATGAACAAAAATGACTGCCTGAGTGCCTGATCACACGTGACAAATAAGCTGTAAGATTGGCAAATTCACTTCTGAACATCTTAGTTTCCATGTTTTCTGTCCCTGAATCAGTCGAGCTGTGAGACATATCGCAAGTATCACAAGTAGGCATATGAAAACTCTGCACTTTAAAACAGTACAAAATGTCACCTCTTTAAGACTGGTGTGGCCACCGCACTTGTGGTGCATTGTAGTGGTTGAGTACAAGTTACAGTGGTAAAAGCTGATGAGCCTATACCTCCTTTGGAGGGCAAGGTATTGTAGAATGCCTGGGTAGTTTGTTAGCATTCAAGATGAGTTCACAGAAAACTCCTATAAGACCCTTATGTTGAAGTGAAAGCAGAGCTTTCTAAACTTATTGTCTAACTGCAGGATCGTCCATCCAGCACCGGGCATCCCGGAGGCTCTGATACAGGAGATGTTCCGGCACAGCCCAGGGGTGTCCAGGGAGGGACTTGGCCTCTACATAAGCCAGAAGCTGGTAAAGACGATGAGTGGCACCGTACAGTACCTCCGGGAAGCCGACAGTTCGTCGTTCATCGTCCTGGTGGAGTTCCCGGTCGCCCAACTCAGCAGCAAGCGGTCCAAGCCTTCGACAAGTAAATTCTGATGCTCTTGCACACGGAACTATGAACTAGGCACATCAGGGAGAGTTCGGCTGTGTCAAATACTCAAAATGTAGCTGCTTAAGTGAGTAAACTTGGTATCTGGCACAAACTGTGTAATGTGGGTAGATTTGGTTCTTTGGAGAGCTAGCTAGCTGGCTAGATGTAGTATAACTAACCGACACTTGTATGTGAGTGATCAATTGTGAGAACGAATAAAAGCTTCACTTGTGTCCTTTCTTTTTTATGAGATGGCCGTCATTTGTGTTCAATGGGAATATTTTCTGCAACCATTTTGTGTTGGTGATGGAACATTGGAACGGGAGATCTCTTACCCGTTCATAGAAATTCAACTGTTTCAGTGAAATTTTGAGGAATTTTTTAGACGCAAAAAATTCAGGAACTTGCCTACAATTTCTAACTTTTCTTTTGGAGGGACAACTTTTTTCACTTTCTTAAAAAAGTCTAACTTTCTTAGCATGCTTGAGATTCCAAAATAATCGCGAAGCCCCTCAGCCCAAGCCCACTAGTTGGGGGCCCAGCCCAAGCTTCGTCGCAGCACTCGACTAGCCGTTGTTGGCCCAAGCTCCCCAAGGCTGCGCTGGGTGCGGAGAAGAGAACTGCGGCGCCGGCGTGGGCGCGCAACGCGATCGACTCGCGCCATGGCGGGGAGGGAGAAGCGGAGGCAAGCGGCGGCGCTCGACAGCGACGAGAAGCGGCTGCGGCGGAAGCAGGAGGAGGCGGCCCTCCTCCTCCGCAAAATCAGAGGTTCCGTTTGTGTTTCCCCTTTTCTCGATCGCGTGCCTGTCCTCCATAGGCTCTCTCCGGTAATCGATGGTGCTAACACGTGTTGCCGCCGCCGGATTAGGGCTTGTGCGCTGGGTCGTCGAGGAGGTAGCCGCCGGGCGCTCCCCGTCTGTGGCGCTCCACCGCTACCAGAACTACTGCTCCGCCGCCGACACCTCGTCCCCGTCCCCATGGTATTATTCCCTCCCCACACTACCTCCTTCCTCCTCCTGCAAACCACTCCTCCAATTTCCACCAGTTGCTTCAGATCCTCACCCGGTGCCCCCCCCCCCCCCCCTTCGCCGGGGGCCCCAGTTGGCACTGACGTCCTCTCTCTGCTTCACAAGGAATTCCACACCTCCCGCCTCAGTACGCATCCGCTTGGCCAATGGAGAGCACGTAGAATCCATATATGTTTTTTTTCTCTATGTATGCGCTCACGTTGATTACTCTGTGATGCATTGTTCATGTGCAGGCGTGCTCTTGAGGGTTCTTCTTGTGGTACAGCAGCTCCTGCAGCAGAACAAGCACTGTTCCAAGAGGGACATCTACTACATGTACCCCTCCTTTTTCGGAGGTCTGTACTGATTCACTGTTATGGCCGATCATTTTCAGCGTAGTTAAGAGTTTGCACTGAAAGTGTCTGCCATTATGTGTTACTGACTTAATGTTGGTATCTTTGCTTGCTGCAGAACAAGCCACTGTTGACCGTGCCATCAACGATATCTGCATACTCTTCAAGTGCAGCCGGCACAATTTGAATGTGGTAGGTATCACTAGCCTTCTATCTTACCTGAAGCTTTAGTTATGCTTCTAGAAGTTGTCTCTGCATAAATTTCAGTTCACTCCTTAATTAGTTAGAACCACGACTGAAATAATGCACAATGTTTTCAATTGATGGCCTTTTCACTTTTTCTTCATAGCTAACTGCAACTTGTCCCCCCTTGGCTGTCTGCAGGTTCCTGTAGTAAAAGGGTACGGACTCTGTCGTAAAGTTCCAAGCTCCAAAGATATAATAATCTCTTATATCTGTCCTATGATGTTATGATGCTTTGATTTGATAACGCAAGCCAACCATATTTTCTTTTATTTGTTAAACCTCCCAAAGCACTTCTCTCCTTTATATGAAAATATTTTCTAGATTTGGTTCACAAATTAGTGGGAGTGGGGTGCTGTCCTTTCATTATCGTCTGAGTGTAATGTATACATTTACTTGTGCTATGCATCCATCGATCAGTCAGCAAGTCAAGTATGATTCTGCACCATAATTTGCCTAGGTTAATACATTTAAAGAGAAAAATATGAATGCATGATGACAATGTTCATTAACAAATTTGAGATATTTTTCGGATAAGTGGCATGTTTCATTTATGTGCACATGGAGGGTTGTCTTTGATTCATCTGGATACCAAACATCCCGGCATAGCAGAGATGTCTGATAAAACTTTATATGGGTCTAGAAGTCCATGACCATTTTCATATACATTTTTACTGTCGCTTGCTCAGTTTTTATTAGATTTGCAGTGTTGTATTCATTCCTTTTCTTTTGTGCCCTTTGTGCATGCCTTCACTATGCCAGCTTGGTGATGGGCTGGATAAGATTTATGGAGGGCGAAAAGAAAGTGTACTGTATAACAAACGTCAACGCTGTAAGCTTCTATGTTCTTTTTTTTTTCAAATAACTGCCAAGTGCCTTATTTATTAAATCTCTGTTATCTGGTTTGCTATGACCTTCTGTATATGCAGGTTTTCTCCATCCCAGTTAACATCGAAGCTATCAAAGGTTCTCAATCAATTTTAAGAACACAGCTCCCTTGTTATGCTATTGCAAAATGTGAACAAGAGGGAAAAGAAACATTGACTCCTTATAAGATAAATATGCTTATACTAATATGAACGAGAAAAAAATTGTATCTAATTTAAATATGCTTACTATTGCAAGTAATTATGCACAGGCTTCCTTTCTTGTTATACTAATTTTGATTCTTCTCATGCAGATTTGGTTAGTGTTGCTGAATACATACTTGTAGTTGAGAAAGAGACAGGTACAAGTTTTAAAATTTTCTGTTTGCATATATAGTTCGCTACACTTCCTACAAGTCCTTTTCGTACTCCCTATGCAGTGTTCCAGCGTTTGGCCAATGACAAATTCTGTGAAAAAAACCGCTGTGTTGTTATTACAGTAAGTAGCAACCTACATTTACTATTAGAGTGAAAGTGTTCCCTGTCAAATTTTTTTAATCTAGTTTCATGATGTTGCATTGTCTATGCAGGGAAGAGGCTACCCAGATATTCCAACAAGAAGGCATGCTCTTTATTCTTGAAGTTTCATTTGTGTGTTACTCAAATGCTATTCCAGTTTAACATTGTTTTTAGTTTTTACCATTCCAGATTCTTGCGCTACCTTGTTGAACAGCTGCATTTGCCTGTTTATTGCTTAGTGGACTCAGATCCTTATGGTTTTGACATTCTGGCCACCTATAAATTCGGTTCATTGGTAAGCATGATTTATCTAATGCTCTTCCGCTCATATATTTCTATTATGAATTTTAACGTTCTTAATGGATTCAAATTAACATTGCAGTAGCTACTTCATAGATATGTTTGTACTACACCTTTCTTCATCATTTACCTTTGATTGCTGGCCTTGGCCTCTTTGCATTTGAACTTTTGTTTGCTTTCCGATTTGCGTCTGCAGCAGGGCCAGCCGTTGTCCACACAAATAAAACATGATTCTGCTAATATTACTATTCATATTCACGAAGTTCTGTCTTAATTTTGGCAAACATGACCTTTCTTTTCCTACTTTTCCTCTTTGAAACTGCAACATACAATGTCTTTTTTTTTTCTTTTGTAACTGACCAACTTTTGCTGCTTGTGTATTCTCGCTCTATTTGAGAAATTGGCATATGATGCAAACCTGCTCCGTGTACCTAATATTCGGTGGCTTGGGGTCTTCACATCAGACTTGGAGGAATATTGCCTTCCAGACTGCTGCCGACTTCATTTATCACCTGAAGGTCAATAAACTGTAGTGATATAGTTATCATGTACTTTTGTTTTGATGAGAGAATACTCTCTACTTTGTTGCTGTATTTCAAATCCCAACTTCTCCTTCACAGACAGGAGGAAAGCTGAAGGTATTCTCACTAGGTGTTATTTGAACAGGGAAGCCCCAGAATGGAGGTAAAGAAGCAATCGGTTGAGGTTATAGTTGAACTAGGTGTATTACAAGCATTTCCTCCGTGACTGATGTATTATCTGATTCAAGCTCTAGACTTTCGGAATTTCAGTATCGGTTAAATTAAAATTTTCAAAATTCAGTTCTTAAAAAAGACTAGCAAAAGTACATGTTGGCAAAGCTAGCTGACCAAATGCAGCAAATGAGCTAGTGAAGTCAGTAAAACCTGATATTCATACCGTTGTCTATTCTTATGATAATCATTACAGTTACGTGCCTTCAGCATCAGTTGTTCAGTTTCAATAGCTCTACAGCTGCCTGCCTTTTCACTAGCAAAGGCACAGAGGTGCTTATTAGTTGTTATTAGCAAGATATTAAATGCGTCATTTGGCTTGCAAGAATTTTGGTTCTGAAACTTTACATGTATTTGGTCTTGGCAGGTCGGAGTTAGAAGCCATGTTGCAAAAGGGTGTCAAATTTGAGATTGAGGCATTGTCTGCATGTTCCATTTCCTTTTTGTCAGAAGAATACATCCCCCGGAAGATCAAACAAGGAAGGCATTTATAAGACTGAACATAACTGTACTGGTCCAAAACTGTTGCTAATGAAAGAGTGTTTTTTTTTCAGACTTTAGTTATTATGTCGTCTGCAGTTTACCAACATATCTGATAATGTAGTAGACATCTTTTAAGTTGGATTGCAAATGACTGAAAGTTAAATGGCCACAAGAATTCTGCTACAGTTCTTTGGATACACGTGCTCAAATTCTCTCTGGAAAGATTAGCCTTATTGTGTGAACACTGCATGCATTCATGAATTCTTGACCCTGAATGGTCTCTAGGCATCAGGGGCGTCAGATTTCTTGCTTGCCTGTGGCTTCAGAGCCCAACAATATGTTAATAGCAAACCCAAGAGTCTCCATCTATCCAGGTGAGCATCACAGCTACACAATAGTTTTCACATTATGTGCTGGAAACATGGCAGTTACAGGATTACAGCTATAAATTTTTCATAAATATGCTGGTGTCGCTCAGAGAAATTTCATGCAGATGTATCTCCTATAAATATGCTTTTAAAGGAAAGTGGGATATTACTCAGTCGTCTTTTTAGTCCTTTACTATATTACAATACATATGGACACGATAAATGTTAACAGTGTGAATCAAAACCATTCAAGCAGCAACATGAAATACAGCAGCAAATATCTGTCATTGAGCCGGCTGTGCCAGAGTAAGGTCGTAAGCCGAAAGCGTCCCAGACTGGTCAACATCAAGCTTGTCAAACTCCTCAAGAAAAGAAGATATCTCATCCTGGCTGATTTTCCCGAGCTCTTTGAGCTTGTAAAGTACAAATTCAGCAGCACTGTAAACAAATCAAGATTCAAAAGTCAGCACCAGTGACATCAACACTCAAAATTACGACAGATCTGACAGAAAAGAGGGTAGCTGAAAATGACTGAGTTTTGTTCTTACCCAACTTGCCGATCACCATCCATATCGGCTGCCTCAAGATCCATCGTTGTTATCCTCCGTGTGAGCACCCATTTGGCCAGCATCTTTTGCCGTCGCTCTGTGTAGAGCTCAGCAAGGTACAGGATGAACTGAGCCATGATTACGGTGCTCGTGATTATCCAAAATACGGCGAAAACACGTCCCATTTCGGATGAGAAACTTTTATCCCCATAACCCAGGGTGGTGATTGTGGCACAGACGCAGTAGAAGGCATCAACAAGGCTCAGCTTCTCAACCTTCCACAGAAATACAGTCCCAGCAACAATAGTCATCACAAGCAGCAGAGCCGCTGTGTAGAATTTGTACTTTATCCTGTTTGCTTCCATGGCTCTGAGCATTTTTGCCTCACCACCCTTCATGTTCATGTGCAATGCCTTGAAGAATAACAGCTCCTGCTTCTCGACAAGGTAATCTGCAGCCCTGCTGATGAAGAGAGCGATGATTGCCATGCCGGTGAAGACGAAAGCACAAGCAAGCAGCTTTGTTGCATCGCTGTTAGGAACAAGATCCCCGTAGCCAACTGAGGTCATTGTGACAATACAGAAGTACAAGGCATCAAGTACTCTGTTGGTTCTCTTTCCTGATATCTGATCCATGACAAGGTAAAAGACGATGACGCCCACCAGAAGGTAGACGAAGAGGAGAAGGCCTACTAGCTTGAAGCTCGGACGTAACCCTTTGAACAACTCCTTGGCCTGACGCAAGGAACCATCTTCCGTGGGGCTCTTATCAGGATCTGAGGAGGGCATCGACCTGCATTTGCGAAACCGTTTGGTTCCTTCGGATGGTTTCCTTTTCGGTATATTATTGGGATGATCCTCTATCAATGCTTGTTGAATGCTGTTATCAGCCATTGGCCCTGCCTGAATTTGGTGTGACCTGATATCCAGAGACCTGCACACGTTGTCAGATACAGTGACCGTGTGAGACAGATAACTGGGAATGAAGACATTTGGAAAAATGTAACATATCAGGTAGTGAAAATTGGTGAAGACTTGCTATGTACAAACAGAGTTGATAGCTGGGAATGAAGACATCTGGAGGCATGTCGAAATTGTATCAGGTCTTGAAAATTAAGGTAAAGACAACAGAGTAATCACCGAGATTGTGATCGTCTCGAGCTCATAGCTCATCTAAACCACGGTAGCCTGCTGTGAACTGATGCCAATTCTCTAAGAGACGAAAGGGGACTCTGGGTGAAGGCAATTCATAGGCAAAGGCAAGTCAGCGGTTTGTCCCTTTGGGCACGGAACGGGCACTTGAGTGCCTTCTTCTCTACCAGTCTCTTCTCGGCTACGCTGACCTCTATCCGCATTCGTTCAGATCG
>LAPY01000056.1:14234-24551 GCA_000970635.1 Eragrostis tef
GATCGTTGTCCTCCCCACCCTCCGCCGATCGGCGCCAAGGGTCCTCTCCTCTGCCGCCCGATTCGGCCCCGCGGCTTCCACCCCTCGCCTGTTCTAGCTTGTGTGAGGTGGCCGTGAGCTCGCCGCTCGGGTCGGAATTCCGGGCGTTGTCCTGCTTTTGCTGGCTGGCTGGGTTCCTGGTGGTGGAATTGGTGTACGTGGTTTTGGTGTTCCTTTTGGGGAGTGGGGGACGGTTTGGTTAGTTGATGTGTTTTGGTTTTACTTTTGGTCACTGATTTCCCCAGCAATGCGACTCCCGCATCCAATTCTGCTGCTACGGGGTGCGGGAATGGGGACTTCATTTAAATGGTTGGGACTGAACATCTCTTCCTGGTCCTTTTGCTACTCTTCTGAAGCGAAATTCGAGCTTATCGTCGTCGAATTTCGAAATTCGGAGTAGCTTTGTACGTGCCGTGGGCAAAGAGACTTGAATTATTGAACCTGGAACTGTTTTTGCTGACATTTTCCGTCCCACCTAGTCCTCAATGGATGGCAACTTGGTCGGACAATTCTGACTCTGAATTTTATTTTATACATTTCTTATTACAGGCTGAGGTGCTGTCCACAGCATCGGGTTCCACGAAGAATTGCTGGAATCGGGAACCTGATCCAATTGGAGTGGATTGACCATTTCAACATCCCGTGCTGGCTGCTTCGGACCGGGTAAAAACGTAAGAGCCTTGGCTGCTTCCAGATATGATGCCATTGTGAGTGCAAATGGATTCCGCGCGAAGTTGGTTCCAGAAGTTCCAGCCCAGGGACAAATCCAAGACTCCAGCAGTACCAGCCAGCCATGGAAAGGATCCGGGGAAACCTCCTATGGATGATGCCCCGTCTAGTGCCACGAAACAGAGGGTTGCTGCTGCTAAGCAGTACATTGAGAACCACTACAAGACCCAGATGAAGTCCCTTCAAGATAGGAAAGAGAGGTAGGGAGTCCAATACACTTGAATTCTTGTACCTTTGCCAATATTGTTTCTTGATTAAATTTTGCGTACAAGTACTCCAAGAATAAAAATAACCACAACCCTCCTAGCTGATGTTGGGCAGGAGGCCAAACAGCACATATCGCATGTCACGTTGGAACTGGAATGGTAAATACTGGTGCAGCCATGCGGGTAATTAAGATCGAGTCCTACAAGTTTGTTGGGACCTTGGCTCTACCCAGAATAGAAACTGCATCTGGTTACGGTGCTAACTCAAAGTTAGGTAGCCCAAGTACTATATTAAGCTTTAGGATTACTAAAGTGACTTATAGAAAGACTATTAACTCAATACCAGATATTATTCATGTCTTGATTTTTAAGACTGACTCATCAGTACTTATACAAATTATAATCTACTAAACTTCATATCATCGTTAAGATGTGCATCTACCCCCGTTTCACATTTTACACAAGTGACTTATTCTAAATGACTGTTTCCCTGCCCCGTCACCACTCCCACAAAACTTGTAGGGCAACATCATCGTCAAGGCTCACTTTCGTTCTCTTTCATTTTTGTATCACACAATACGAATTACTCTACTTCTCCGGGTTCTTCCATTTGTTGCCCATTAACTGGCTGCTACGTTACGTCTTTACAATCTACCTTTTCTAATATGTTAGTTTACTTCTAGGCGGTGGATGTTGGAGAGGAAATTACAAGATGCGGAAGTTCCTGTAGAAGAGCAAAATAATATCCTAAAGCATTTGGAGAAAAAAGAGACCGAATACATGCGTTTGCAGAGACACAAGATGGGTGTCGAGGATTTTGAACTTTTGACAATTATTGGGAGAGGTGCATTTGGGGAGGTACTTTCCATTCTTCATTCTTTACCACCAAAGTATGCGACTAAACAATCTGGGCCAGCCACAACAATGATATATGTCGAGATCTCGTTTAATTTGAAAATGATGCCGCCATACTGCCCAGTATTTTACAGTTTAACATGTAATTTTTTCTACTGTCAAGCAAATTCGATAGCTTTAACCTTTGGGGGCTTAGTATACTTGCTTTTATCTGACACATTAGATTTTATTGATATTTGGACTTTGTTGAGGCATGGCAGCTGTAGTCACCAATATTGATGGCATTCAATTAGCTTGTGGTGAATTTCCATGTGTTTCGTCTTGCATTTATGCAAAGGAAAGTAATGTAAGACTCCCTGGATTTGTCGTACTAGCTTGCTAGCAGTTAATGAAGCCTACAAGTAGGGCTGAAAACGGACGGGAACGGTCGGGAAAACACCTCAACCGTTTTCACTTTCACATTTGCGTCAACGGACAGGAATGGAAACGGGAAAGCCGGTAACGGGAACGGTCGGGAACAAAACGGGCTTCCGGTAAACGGAATAATCGATCGGATATATGACGGTAACGGTCGGTAATCGGTGATTTAAGTCGGAAACACCAACTCATAATACCATGCCTTTCAACAAATTGATTGACACAATATGGCATCTGAGTAACTGGTACTTGTTGCATGCTAGAGCAAACTAGAGCTGTCACATTCGCATATAGCAGAGACGGTGCTATCAAATTCATACTGCAGCTACCATTTGAAACCATATCGGCACTGATTTGCTACAAGTACAACTATAAGTAAACAAAGGTGCATTCGCAAAAAGAAAAAAGTAAACAAAGGTGTAGTTCGATTGGTAGAAGTATACCTTGATCGAGACTGAGCATTTTCTGATGTGGAGCATCTGGACTTTTGGTGTTATCACTGGCGGCACCATCCTCAGTTCTTCACATGACCACATCCACCAGAGCACGTGGGAGTCAGGGAGAAGGGACCGGGCGGGCGAGCCGCGAGCGCGTCTGGCGGAGGAGCTGGAGGCTGAAGGGATTCAGGCTGATCGGGTGGCTTGGTGGGCTTTGGGCCTATGGTTCCCGAATACTGTATACGGGAGGGAAAACGGGAACTTACCGAAACAAAACGGGATCCTGCTAATACGGGCAGGAAAATAGTCAAATCGTTTTCGATCCCGCATCCCGTTTTCTGCATCCCATTTCCGTCCCGTCCTGTTTATGTCCTGTCTATTCGAAAACGATCGGGAAAATGCGGGACACGGTAGCCGGTCGGGACGGGATTTCCCGTCCCACTTTCAGCCCTACCTACAAGGAACATGTATCTTTCACAATTCTCCAATTGTGACTATGTCTCACCAATATTCCCTATATATGCCACTGAAATTTATTTGAGATGGAAAAGGGCACTCTCTTGAATTCCATAATCTACCAGTGTTCCTGCTGTCTCTGATGATCATTCCGGACATTCTGATTCTTGGTCTCTGTCTGCTAAGGATTCTGGATTTGGCTTCTCATCAGAAACCGGAGAATCCCTGCGAATCAGTGCAGCAAGCCAGTGTTTTGAATTAGTAATGAGAGACACATTTTTTTATTTTTACACAGATGGATGAACAGCTGAACGAATTCCTTCCCTCTTCTTTTGCACTTTTAGAAACCTAAAACTACTCTACCAGCCAAACGATTGCACAAAGTGATTCTCATTCTCCAGAGAAATGCTTCCAAAACTGAAGTCGGAGAATCTGAAACCATGCCAGACATGTCCTTTGATTTGATTCATTGTGTCTTGTTTATCGATTGTTTTTTTATCTATTTTATACCTTGGTTAATACCTCGATGAATACTTTTTTGCTTTAAGATTTTTACCTTTTTTTTTCTTTTCAAAAAGAGAATGGAAGACAACAATGTTCCTTGTTGGAACTGCACATGCAGTTATAAAGAATCTGTGTCGACAAATTGGTTCTCTCGTTGATTGGAGTCGGCTGTGACTGTTCCTTTACTGTGTTTAATGCCACTGTATTGTAACCATGCAGGTGCGTATTTGTAGAGAAAAGACCTCTAAGAATGTATATGCTATGAAAAAGCTTAAGAAATCAGAAATGCTTCGTAGGGGCCAGGTACCATGTATGGTCTATCTGTGTTATTTGGTATATCTGTTTCTGGTTCGCACGCTGTCCTCTGACATTGGGGTATATATTTCAGGTAGAACACGTCAAAGCCGAAAGGAACCTTCTTGCAGAAGTTGATAGTGCTTACATAGTCAAGCTCTATTATTCTTTCCAAGATGAAGAGTTCTTATATCTTATCATGGAATACCTTCCTGGTGGTGACATGATGACTTTGCTTATGCGCAAAGACACACTGACGGAAGATGAAGCCCGGTTTTACATTGCAGAAACTGTGCTTGCCATAGAGTCTATTCACAAGCACAACTACATTCATCGGTACCATACACGTTTTTTAGTATATTCCCTCATAAGAATTCAGATTATTCAATAGTTGAAACAATAATCTTTATATTTTTTTTGTCAGGGATATCAAACCCGATAATCTATTGTTGGATCGCAGTGGTCACCTGAAGCTTTCTGATTTTGGTTTGTGTAAACCTTTGGACAGTAGTAATTTTCCAAATTTGAATGACCCAGCTTATTCATCTGGAAAGGGTGCCAAACCTTTGCCTGATAACACCAGTCGGTTAGGCAATCCTGTTGCGCCTAGGCGTACACAGCAGGAACAGTTGTCACATTGGCGAAAGAACCGGCGAATGTTGGTAAGTAGCATATCTGAAGTTTAATAAACATTTCAATCTCTGGAAACAGCAACTCAAATGTTATGGTGCCCTTTTGTTTTGATGCCATGACTCACAGTTTTGTTCATCTGCACTGTATACATCTTTTGGCCTCTGATTTCTATTGGTTCTCTCGTTGATTGGAGTCGGCTGTGACTGTTCCTTTACTGTGTTTAATGCCACTGTATTGTAACCATGCAGGTGCGTATTTGTAGAGAAAAGACCTCTAAGAATGTATATGCTATGAAAAAGCTTAAGAAATCAGAAATGCTTCGTAGGGGCCAGGTACCATGTATGGTCTATCTGTGTTATTTGGTATATCTGTTTCTGGTTCGCACGCTGTCCTCTGACATTGGGGTATATATTTCAGGTAGAACACGTCAAAGCCGAAAGGAACCTTCTTGCAGAAGTTGATAGTGCTTACATAGTCAAGCTCTATTATTCTTTCCAAGATGAAGAGTTCTTATATCTTATCATGGAATACCTTCCTGGTGGTGACATGATGACTTTGCTTATGCGCAAAGACACACTGACGGAAGATGAAGCCCGGTTTTACATTGCAGAAACTGTGCTTGCCATAGAGTCTATTCACAAGCACAACTACATTCATCGGTACCATACACGTTTTTTAGTATATTCCCTCATAAGAATTCAGATTATTCAATAGTTGAAACAATAATCTTTATATTTTTTTTGTCAGGGATATCAAACCCGATAATCTATTGTTGGATCGCAGTGGTCACCTGAAGCTTTCTGATTTTGGTTTGTGTAAACCTTTGGACAGTAGTAATTTTCCAAATTTGCATGAGCCAGATTATTCATCTGGAAAGGGCGCCAAACCTTTGCCTGATAACATCAGTCGGTTAGGCAATCCTGTTGCGCCTAGGCGTACACAGCAGGAACAGTTGTCACATTGGCGAAAGAACCGGCGAATGTTGGTAAGTAGCATATCTGAAGTTTAATAAACATTTCAATCTCTGGAAACAGCAACTAAAATGTTATGGTGCCCTTTTGTTTTGATGCCATGACTCACAGTTTTCTCCATCTGCACTGTATACATCTTTTGGCCTCTGATTTCTAATTAAACTATACAGAAGTTACAGTTTGCCTTCAAATTTGTTTAGTGGATTTTGTGAAACATTCATGACGCTAGTGGATGGTAAACCTTGGTGTTTCCTATGTTTAACTGGACTTCTGGCATGCAGGCATATTCAACAGTTGGCACGCCTGATTATATTGCTCCAGAAGTTCTACTGAAGAAAGGATACGGAATGGAGTGTGACTGGTTAGGTTCTTGTTTGTGATTTTGTCTTTATCTTTCAAACTTCTTCATTTTCATCACCCTAGTGCTTTCTGTATTTATTTTCTTGATATCATCTTTTTCCCCTTTGTTAGGTGGTCCCTTGGTGCTATCATGTATGAAATGCTTGTTGGTTATCCTCCATTTTATTCAGAGGATCCAATGTCAACCTGCAGAAAGGTTAGTGTGAATGTGGTGGTGTCTGGAGGATAAGTATGTGTTTTTTTGGGGATTTTTAATATTTGTCCTACTCACAAAAACAATTGTGCCAAATCATAACATGAATGATCTACAATGATTGTAGATTGCACTCCCCTACAAAATAATGACTTGCCTTTAACCAAACTTATTGATTGGCTGAAGCTTGTAGTTTCAACTGGTCGATGGAGCTCAGCCATACTATACACCTATATTCAACTAATATGAGCTTTATATGGTACTGATCCAAGCACAGCTTTGTAGACCTTGTGAGACTTCTGGTAGTAGAAAATATTGTGCCGTCAATGGTTTCAGCTGGCATATTTACTCAAGCAAGCAAATTACTCATGTAGCATTTATGAACATGCATCCCAACTTAGTTTTTTATGTCTGCAGATTGTTAACTGGAGAAGTCACTTGAAATTTCCTGAAGAGGCAAAGCTTTCTCCTGAAGCTAAAGATCTCATCAGCAAGCTTTTGTGTAATGTTGAGCAGAGGCTTGGAACAAAAGGAGCCCAAGAAATAAAAGTGTGTGCTCTTCCAAATGTTTTACACATTAATTTGCATTGCACTCGAGTGCCCTATTGATATCATTATACTTTTCACTTTAGGCACATCCATGGTTTAGAGGTGTGCAGTGGGAAAAGTTGTATCAGATGAAAGCAGCTTTCATACCAGAAGTTAATGGCGAGTTGGATACTCAGAACTTTGAGAAATTTGAGGAGGTAATATTATGGTTCGCAATTGGTTTACCTTTAAAGGTTATATGCATCAATAATACTATTGTAGTCGACATGTGCTATGCTTTAATCAGAGTGACCTGAACTTTTGGTACCGTTTCTGTGAACCTCAGGCAGCGCAAATTATATGAAATCAGTGGTCTACTGATTCTAATCAGACTGTTTAACATTTTCCGCTATCTAAGCTATACGTCTTCTATGTTATATGGCCATCCAATCATAACACTACTCACTCATTGTTTCCATGATTATTTCCTTGCTGTTGATATGTTAAAATTTTGATTATGATTCTGTACATTATGTCTCCTGAACACTGTAAAAGGATGAAATGCTCACATATCCAATTACTTTTCCACTATTTTGCAGACTGGACCTCAAATTCAAAGTTCATCGAAGTCAGGCCCGTGGAGAAAGGTATGCCTGAGTCCTACATAAAAAATCTGGGTGGTTGGTTTAAGGACATTCCTAGTTATGCACAGTTGTATATCTGTTGTTCAAGTGTAAATGTTCTTTTCATATATGTTTTCTCTGAAGATGCTGGCGTCTGCAGCAGTTTATTGTGCATCTATTTTATTACCAAGGATTGGCAACTCTGTACTCTAGGCCTATAGGGATGGACTATGGGCGTGAAAAAGCATTCTTTGCATCTAGATGTATTGGCCCTTTAAATTAAAAAATAATAATAATTGAGTCAGAGGCATAATTAGCTGGAACTTTGCGACTTTATTCTCATTGGGACCATTAAAAAAATTACTCGTGTTGGGCTTCATTTTCTTACTTCTCTTCGTCACTGTGAACTGATAAACATCATTCTTTTACAGATGCTTCCATCCAAGGATGCAAACTTTGTTGGATATACATACAAGAACTTTGAAATTGTGAATGATGATGAAGTTGCAGGAATTGGTTAGCTCTCCCTCTACCTTGCTCTTCCTGTGCAGTATCTCACTTTGTTAGTTACATGTTTCTCTTCTTTTTTTTGACAAAAAATGTTGGTGTTTTGTGCAACAGCTGAGTTGAAGAAAAAAAGTTCCAAACCAAAGCGGCCAACCATCAAGACATTGTTTGGTAACAAGCACAGCCCGGTGTTTTACTTTCATTACCCTCTCGCCATACACTCAGGATATGCTTACCCTCTCGCATTCAAGAGTGACCTGAACTTTTGGTACCGTTTCTGTGAACCTCAGGCAGCGCAAATTATATGAAATCAGTGGTCTACTGATTCTAATCAGACTGTTTAACATTTTCCGCTATCTAAGCTATACGTCTTCTATGTTATATGGCCATCCAATCATAACACTACTCACTCATTGTTTCCATGATTATTTCCTTGCTGTTGATATGTTAAAATTTTGATTATGATTCTGTACATTATGTCTCCTGAACACTGTAAAAGGATGAAATGCTCACATATCCAATTACTTTTCCACTATTTTGCAGACTGGACCTCAAATTCAAAGTTCATCGAAGTCAGGCCCGTGGAGAAAGGTATGCCTGAGTCCTACATAAAAAATCTGGGTGGTTGGTTTAAGGACATTCCTAGTTATGCACAGTTGTATATCTGTTGTTCAAGTGTAAATGTTCTTTTCATATATGTTTTCTCTGAAGATGCTGGCGTCTGCAGCAGTTTATTGTGCATCTATTTTATTACCAAGGATTGGCAACTCTGTACTCTAGGCCTATAGGGATGGACTATGGGCGTGAAAAAGCATTCTTTGCATCTAGATGTATTGGCCCTTTAAATTAAAAAATAATAATAATTGAGTCAGAGGCATAATTAGCTGGAACTTTGCGACTTTATTCTCATTGGGACCATTAAAAAAATTACTCGTGTTGGGCTTCATTTTCTTACTTCTCTTCGTCACTGTGAACTGATAAACATCATTCTTTTACAGATGCTTCCATCCAAGGATGCAAACTTTGTTGGATATACATACAAGAACTTTGAAATTGTGAATGATGATGAAGTTGCAGGAATTGGTTAGCTCTCCCTCTACCTTGCTCTTCCTGTGCAGTATCTCACTTTGTTAGTTACATGTTTCTCTTCTTTTTTTTGACAAAAAATGTTGGTGTTTTGTGCAACAGCTGAGTTGAAGAAAAAAAGTTCCAAACCAAAGCGGCCAACCATCAAGACATTGTTTGGTAACAAGCACAGCCCGGTGTTTTACTTTCATTACCCTCTCGCCATACACTCAGGATATGCTTACCCTCTCGCATTCATCTTTGAACAGAGAGCATGGATGAAGAGGAACCTGTCCAAGGAAGTTTCATAAATATGTTGCCCCAGAAGGAGGGGCAACCTTCGTCTCACTCCAGCATTCCGCCAGAACAATACCAACCTCGACGTAAATAGGATATGGAGGTTTTTAAAAAGGAAAAAAACATAGGAAAGTAAACCCAAGAAAAAAAAACTGCCGCCTTTTGTTCTTGCTCCCTGTCAGCTTCTGTAAATTCTAACCAATGCTTTCTTTAGTCAAATGGTTAAAACAAAATCTCTCTGTCCAACTAGTATGGCAGTTGATGTGAGCGGCATTGTTTGTTCGCTGTAGGATCTCAGGTTGTCAGGCTTACTGGCTGTTGCCTACAGATACAGCATATACTCGCCACGAGGAAGAAAACTCAGACGAGCATGTATCACAACTAAGTTCATATCTGTTTGATGTAGTAGTAATCTTTTGCAGGAGCTTGATTGACTTGGAGCAGTGTCCGAAATGCCAGCTATCAGGGATCATGCAAAATTCACATTATGTCCTGGGCAAAGGCTTGACCAGCCCACGTTGTAGTTAGGTTATGCAGTTGCAGATTTGCACTTTTGCAAATTTTATATGAAGTGGTTTAGTTACATTTGCTGCAAAAATCCGGTAGTTGTTGGTCACAGTTATGAGCTCTCACTGTACTCCCATCCGCACAGTGAGAACAGGTGAAAGACGATCTTGGAGAAAGCCACGTCCAGTCCAATAACTCCAGGAAATGACATCTTGAACAGGGGCACCTCCACTGCAATTTACAGAAGAATTCTGTTACCACATTCTTGCCAAAATACCCGTCTCTGCACTTTCATTATGTAATCCAGTTCGAACTATACCAATTTGGAAAGTCTGTCGTAAACAATACAAAAATTCAAATATTTGAAATTACAATCTCCATTCGAACTGTGAAGGGGCGGCGCGAGACTGGGTCTGGGCTGACTAGGCGTCTAGGCAGGCTGCATACGCAGAGCACTGCACATGACATGGGCCGCCTGACGAGAAAAACAACAGTAGTAAAGCTGCAACGCTCGTTTCGCAGGCCGTCGTCATTTTGAGAGCCTCCAATCCAATCTGAAAAAGCAGTCCACCTCGGCTCGCCGCCGCCGGAGAAGATGAGCGAGCGGCGGTACACCGAGCAGGAGGAGGCCCTCGAGATCAACTCCCTCCGCCGCATCATCGCCGCCTACGCCAAGTACGCGCACCCTTAACCATC
>LAPY01000056.1:28636-41212 GCA_000970635.1 Eragrostis tef
GGGGGGGGGGGGGGGGGGGATAGATCAAGTGGACCTGGTTCACCGTTTTGCCTTTATTTTTGTGGACATGTATGCATTGCTATTCTGTTTTTTTTTTCACTGGTGGATGCGCTGCTTGTGTGTCTATGGGTGGCTGGATAACGGATTGTCTATGAGTGCTATAACTCCACTGTTGTTGAATTTTTCATCTAGTAGCAAAGGTGTTACAAATTCTTTTTTTCAGGCCCCAGAGGACCCTGTGAGGTTGTAGGTTTGCTGTTGCCAATATGTCCACTTGTAATGAATGTACTAGTTCCAGGGAAAAATTCAAAGTTCTCCTTGCATATTCATGTTGTCTACATATACATTTGGTTATGTAGCATAGCACCTGTAGTTACACGTGCTGTCTGTTCGAGAGAGAAAAAAAAGTCACACCTGCTGTCAGCTGATCCATGCAAGCATAACTTACACAAACAGAAGGCGTTACTTTGGTATTCATTTTCCTTTTGTTATTAATATTATCTTTGTTAAATTTCATAGGCCTCCATCATGTCTAGTCCCTGGTGCTGGACTTGGGAGATTGGCTCTGGAGATCTCTTCTCTGGGTACTGCAATAAAAATTTCAAGAAATAATGAGCTGATCTTATATTTTTCTTGACATTAACATTGTCTCTTTCTTTTCTTGTGACCTTGAACAGGTTTCGTAAGCCAGGGGAATGAATTCTCATATTACATGTTGATTTGTTCAAGTTTCATCCTGAACCAGTATGTCAATCTATTAAATATATGCTCTATATACTTACAAGAAATCGACGCCTTATTTTATGAAGCTATTTTTCATTAACATGCTAATGGTTTTACCATTCTTATCAGCACCCAAGAGGCCAATGAGTGGACTATATATCCTTGGATACACAGCAATTGCAATTCTCTTTCTGACAATGATCAACTTCGGCCTGTTAAATTTCCTGATATTCATCCCTCAAGGTACATATTATGTCAGGTTTTCTTATCAATGTCAGTCCTTTGGAAAATGATGTTTCCTATTTTTGTTATTTGTTGTATGTTTGGTGCAAGTTGTATATACACTTAGGTGCATTTTTGTTTTTAGGATCATAGCATTTCCATTGATGGAGTGCAACTAAGTTGGTTTACAGGTAACTTATGTTATGGATGCCTTACAGTTGGTCTGCAAGGATTACTTAATGACCTTAGAGAATTACATTTGGTAGCACAATTTGCTTTGCATTTGGAATTCCGATAGTTCTAGAATTTAGGTTTAAAGCGTTAGCTTGTTTCAGTCATTTGGTGTTATTTATAATGTGGGTGATACACTGAATTTTTGTTTGCACTGGATGTTTTATCATATTTCTTGCAAAAAGAGATACACTGATGTTTTTAATGGATTTTTCTATGTTTCACTTTGACACACTTGCTCACTAAAGTCTGGTTCTTCTTCTTTTATGTACAGTGCCGGTATCACGGAGGGATTTTCAATGTGCGCTGGGGATTTTGTAGAGGTCTACAACGAGGAAAGCCAAGAATGTAAGATGGCCAGATTTTACAATATAAAAAGTGCATAGAACAGGAGTCCAGATGTTCTTTTTACTTGTTATTTAAGTCCTTTTGACTTGCAATGCATGCACCTGGTACTGCACTATTTAGGTGTTATGTTCCATGAGCACTCAGTTTCTTCCCACAACCATGAGAGCATTATGCATTCATGTGCAAAGAAATAGTTCTAACATGTTTTTCTGGGAAGAGTAATGGGGTTATATTTCAGGGGATCAGTATAAGTCCACTGCTTGCTCAGTCTTAATCTAGCGCCAATTGCTACTGCTGTACATACCCCAGGCTGAAGTCTATGTTTTGGCCTTTATTTGTTGTTACTTCTAAGTTCAGACATATATGATGTTGAAATCATAATTTTGTAACATCTTTAACAATATTATCTGTTCTTACAGCTGCGTGGGATGCTGTTGTAACGTGCTTCTTTCTGGATACGGCACACAATATTGTTGAATATATTGAGATTATATCAAAAGTTCTCAACGATGGTGGGGTAAGTTTCATTAGACTTTAGTAGAATTGCACCTCCTCTTTTTGTGTGAAATGGTTTGTAGTAAATTCCATAATTGTGTGTGTATTGTTTCTTTACTGTGGTTACTGTTCTTCCACTTATATGTTAATTTCAATGAACAGGTCTGGATAAACTTGGGCCCGCTTCTGTATCACTTCGCTGATTCATATGGGCCAGATTATGTAATTAGTTGACTCCTATTATCTACAATAACTGCAAATGTTAGTATTTTTTGGAAGTTATCTGATTTATCTCCTCGAATTCAGGATATGTCTATTGAGCTAAGTTTGGAAGATGTGAAAAAGGTTGCTTACCATTATGGGTTTGTGATGGAGGTGAGGATTTGTGCATTCAGTTTCATTTGACTCTGATGAAAGATTGTCATTAGTCATTACTATCATGGATTACATTGATATGTGATTTGCAGGTGGAGAATATGATCGAAACCACATACACTGCAAATATGAGAGCAATGATGCAGGTATAACCAGCTAATCATTTGCAGATGGTGGTTCTTCTAACTCAGTGTCTCCATTTAGCTAGGGATGATTGATTTGTGGGGAGCATTTAAAATTTTGTGATTGATTAAGATCTTTAGCCTAAGTTCAAAACATGGCTGCATTTACTACAATGCCCTATCCCTTGTTGATTCATACATGGTCAGATAGAATACATTCCGAGTATATCAGGAACATGCTGTAATGGCTGAATGTCTCCATTCACATGATCATCGGATGGGTACTCCGCCCCTTTTTTTAAGGGGGAAATGACCATTTCACCCCTCATTTTAGCTCAAACACCCCATCACCGTCAAATTTATGCCTCAAAATTGGTCTAATATATAACTTATAAAATCTTTCAGTGGAAAATGGGGTTTGAGATGTGCTGAATCCTGTTAGTTGTCACTGTTTTTGAAGATTCTGCATTTTATCGGAGTATGACTGCTCCATGTTTGCGTTGCAGAATCGATACCGTGCAGCGTTCTGGACGATGAGGAAGGATGCATCTCGGTCAAAAGCTAATAAGCGTCAGTGACGTGAAGATCATCCATGCATTGTGATCTGTGGTATATGCAGTGTGATCTGTGGTGCTTAGACGGCCCTGATAAATAGGCTGACCAGTGGTGGAACCCCCGACAGTAGTAGGGCTAATTTTGATCACTCCATGGTGCAGCACTTCCAGAATGATCAATTGGCGCCATCATTTTGCCCCCATTATGCGCAAATTAAACACCACACTGTGCAAGGAATATTTTGGACAACAATACCAATACCTGATTCGCATAGAATATGCTTGGCATCACTTACGAGATACAATCTGTGTGCTAGAACCATTTGTGTCATAGGAGACAGATATGAGCTATAAGCTATTGTATAACAGTATAAGATGTTAGTTGATTTCGAGGGGGTAGCACAACGAGGTCTGTTTTGTTTGTGGCAAAATTGTAACGCATGATGCGTGAGCAGCACTATGAAAGAAGTATTTTGAACACTGAACAGAAGTTTACGATGGTATCTGTTTTTGAACGTGAAGCATCAAAGTTTCTTCTGTAGATAGCAGGCGAACCTGAATCTTGTCTACCGACGTTTTATGAGGATCTAATTTATTTACTTTACAAACGTGGCAATTAGCATGTCGGAAGATAATGGCATCTTCGATGTTCCCCGTATTAACGTGACACAAGAACATTGTCAGGAATTGGAGTCTGTGGTGCTAGCAAATGAGCAATATATCCTGAAGGTCAGTAGGCACTTTAAAAGCGCAGAACAAAATCACATGTGGGCACGTGGATGCTAGTGCAATGCTATGGTGGTCCGTGGTCGCCTTTTTAGCTAGTTTTTTTTTTCGAAAAGGGGGAAAAACACAAGTTAGACAACTAATAAGGAGAAACAAACAAAAAAAAAAGTAGGCGCCGTTGCCGGGGATCGAACCCGGGTCACCCGCGTGACAGGCGGGAATACTCACCACTATACTACAACGACTTGCTTGTTGGATTGACAACCTAAAAGATAATTGAGAAAAAACAAGCAGAACCGACGGAATGGAGGAGGAGAACTGGAGAAGCGAAGGTACGTTGGCAACGACGACGACACCGAATGTTGGAGGAGAAGCGTTCATGGACGGGAAAGGCGTCCGCGATTGAAAGTCTCAAGTGTCGTTTGAGCGAGGAGCGGGTGATTCCCGGTTGACGGCCGTGGATGGAGAGCGCGTTCTAGCTACTTCTTCCTTGGACATGGAGCAAATGGTGAAGGAAAATTCCGGCGTCAGCACTGATCTAGAGACCAGGCGTACGTGTCGGCGACAATGCAGGAGGCGGGCAACAAGACAGTCGACAGAGGAGAGCGTTTCGATCTCGTCACCCCACCCCAGGTGGGTACCGGGAACCCGTTGGATTGCATCTCTGTGGTCCAGATTTGTTTCCGGCCGGCGGGAGAAACAGGGCCACCTGCCTGAGAGGCAGGTTCAGATGCTCGATCGATAATGCAATGGCCGGAGACGAGGCCCCTAGCTAGTGTTGTAGCCGGAACATGCGCGGTGATTTAGCAGAGCAGAGCTTTGCCTGAAAAACTGGGAACCGTATTGGCTTCAGCTCCCTCCGAGATTCGACGCATAGTATTACAGGTTCATCAGTTACTCTGCCAAAATACACTTGCATGCCAATGGCCAACATCACTAATCTAGGCTTGAAGGGCACAATCCCTGGGCAGGAACCCGATCCTCGCCATCTCCAGATCATAGATGACTTCCACGTTCTGCATCTGGAAGCTCCCAAGCACCGCGCCCGGCCCACTAGTCGTGTCGTCATCCTGATCCATCCTCTGGAACAGCAAGCACTTGACCACCACGCCGTCCTTGGGCGCGCTCACCGGGTAGTAGCAGCTCTGCTTGGGCAGCGTCAGCAGCTTATTGTTATCGCCGCCGGCGAGGTGGAGGCTTACCAGCGGCAGCTCGTCCTCCGTGCACGGACCTCGCGCGCACGGGATCTTGTAGCACAGATCGAACCCCGTCCTCGCCTCCAGCTCGTGTGACCTGGAGTAGTTCGTCGGCACCATGGAGCTGATGGACGACATGATCGACGCGTAGAACGGATCGGGGAGGTGAGTGTACGTCGTCCCGGTGTCGACGAGCACCCCGCCGTTGCCTCCAGGGTCGATGCTGCTCAAGCTGGGAGGAGCAGCGTTGGTCACGGCGGCAGCAGTGCCATCACCTCCTATGCTGACACCGTCCAGGCCGATGTAGTAGAAGTTTGGGTACGTGACGCTCTTCAGCATTGGGGTGAAGAGGAAGCCGTCCGTCGCCGACAGCGCGAGGTCGCCCATCACCAGAGGGCTGCTGATGTTGGGGTTCCTCGCGAACCGGAAGCCGAGGAAGCAATGGGAGAAGCCCCCCTTGTCCAGGAGCCCAAGCTGGGATGGCAGGGACAGGGTGCCCTTGCCGAACCCGGCGATGCCAATCGGCTCCCGGATGGAGCTGCCCACACAGCCAAAGCAGAACCCAGGGAACTGCACGGGGAGAGGGCCGCTACTACTACTACTACTGCTGCTGCTGCCATGTATGCTTCCATGGAGTGTTACAGCGTCCCTTGAAAGGGAGCCTAGGACTAATGCTCCACCGCCGTAAGTGTAGGAGAAGGGAGGGCAAGTTCTGGGACACAAACCGCCGGTGAATGCAGCGATGGAGCACCCCGCCGCCGCGCACGGGTCGTACCGGTTGTCGGAGCTGTGGACGTCGGCGCAGAACCGGCTCCCACAGAGGTCCCTTGTGTTTGTGGAGGATTGAGATGGCGAGAAGGTTGGAGTTGGCTTAGAGGAGCTACGCTCGCTGTTGTCACACTCTATGCACTGATAGCTGCTGGTGCCACAGGGGACCCAGGTGAGGTCACTCCCTGTGTCCAAGTACACTTGGAAGGTCTGTGGGGGTGTGCCAAGGTTCAGAGACAGCAAGTATCCATCCGTGTATGCTGTTACTGGTTCTATGATGTCCAAGAAGTCATAGCTGGTGGAGTTCAGTAAACCCATGGATGGAGTAAACAGAGATCTGACATGGCTAAGACCAACAACCAAACTACTCTTGCCATGGGGTTTGGTTTCTTCGGCATGGGAATTGAAGACGGCGCAAAGAAGAAAGATGTATAAGCTAGTGAAAGGATGCATATTGCATTGTGTGATACAACATGCAATCTCGACTTCTTATATACGTGCCATGGAAAGTTGTTAACATTATTAACAAAAATAATTCGATCATAATGCAAAGCTATATTCAACCGCATTCTTAGTTGGAAAATAGTTCAGTTCAGACATATGCTATCTGATACTAACTGAAAGGCGCTCAATGATGCTCATGATTGATATCAGGCTGTTGCTGCCAAATGACATGGTAAGGTGGCGCGCAGCAGCCAACGTACCATATTATGCTATTAAAAATGCTGAAAAGTTAACTATCAGTGTTTGTAGCAGGCTTTGCGTTGTATTTCCAGCATGGCGGACATAAAGGAAGTGCTTTCGACGTCAATGAAGCACTTTCTAGCCATCACATTAGCTGGTATCTCGGGTTTGATTCAGTTGGGACACCTGCAACCTTTGATTCACCCATTTGTCTTTGTTCAGACTTAAGAGCAAGACCAATTCAACAGGACATTAGTTATTGTTGGTTATTGTACTAGAAAGGGAGCTATATTCTGGGATTCAAGCCTTCATTCTTTTAGTGTTTCTTTTTTCAAAGCTGGAAGTCACAAATGGCTCCATAATTTCAAGAGTAGAGTATATCATACATATATATGCGCAATATAAAGCTTTTGCAAAGGTTCCCTTGGTTTTAAATTTCGACATTTCCATCTTAGGAACGTTTATGAGCTAAGTTCAATGGATGTCATACATCGTATCAGTTTTCTATCATTTCGGATCAGTTCTTACTAGCAAGGAGGGTGAAATTAAACGAAGACTACATCAATACACCTCTAACTATGGTTCATTGCAGTTTTCGTTGACAATAATCAAAGCTAATGGCAAAGGGTAAAAATGTGACCAAAACAGGGGTACCTGTAGTTTCTCAGACAAATCAAATATACAAAGAATTAAATTTGCAAATGAATGAACAAGTGAGCCACACAAAATTATAACCGAGCATGTACAGAAATCAAATATATTATCCATGGAAAAAGGTCGTGCAGTTAAACATTACTTTGGATCGCAATAACAAATAAGCTGAATTATGAGCGTGAGCCGTGTTAGTGACTACTGAAAAGCTGTACATAATTGTAAGTGAATGTACAGATGTGTGGACAGACGTGGCTGTACATGATTGAACATTCTCCTACTCGACATGCCTCTTGTCAAGTGTCTTCTTGAGGCCTCTTACGATCTTGGAGAACCATATTGCATTCATTACGAATAATATGGTGGGGGCAACAGATACCAGAATGCAACCAAATGTGTCCATCTGCTTGACCTGTCAATAAAATAGCATCGAATCAGAAATATACATGTTGTAGCAGTTTGTATATTGAATTATTAGAACCACCAAATACCTCATCATAATTTATAAAGATGCGATAAAACAAGTAGATGAACAGAATTATCCTTGCCACCTGCAGAAAGGCATTTGTGTCAATGTCAGCACACCACAGTACAATGAGTTCCAACAAACATCCGCAACAAAACCCGGTAACAAAATTTGCATCTAGGTAAGTTTGTCCTTGTTTACAAAGAATATAAGCAAAGTTTGTTGTGCTTACCAGCCAGGTAACAAACATCGCAACACCATTGACAACATATGCTTTGGAACTTTTCATTCCAGCAACATCAAGGAACCTTAATGACACAGGTAGAAAAGCAAGTCAGATGTATCAAAGGATGTATTGAGGAAAGAAAAAAAAGATCTACTGAAAGATGACAGCATCCAAACAAAACTTTTTGGAAGCTGTTCATTTGTTCACTTACCATCGTAGGTTGATTCCTGGAGTGGTAGTCTCAGAGATCAGGACCATATATGTGTATAACTGACCTTCCCCAGAAAGCATAGCATATACAACACAAACAAGTGACAGTATGTGATGGATAACCTGATAAAAGATGCCAGGAGTACATGTTATCGACAGATAATGCAGTCTACACTCTACAGAGGTTGAATGAGAGCAATAGGCCAATGCAAAATGAAGAGGTGAAGGGGTGGGTGGTTACGATGTAGCATTACTTACATACTCCATTCCACCGAGCGAAGGGTAAAACCAAAATATCATGGTGAGATCTGCAATGAAGTACCCAACAGAGACCTGGCAAACACATGAAACAAGAGAACTGAACATATGTACATCAATAACGAAAATTATCTACATGCATGACAATAAAGTAATAGCATACCCCTAATGTTAAATTGGAAAGGTGTGAACTCCGAAATGTTACTGGTCCATCCAGCTGATCAGAGAACAGACCCGACAAGAAGACTAGGTATGCTGCCATAGTTGTGATGAATAGCGCATGGACAGTGGACATTCCCCTGAAAACAAAAGGATCAGAGCAAGAATTATCAGAAAGTTATAGATAAGAGTCGACTTTGCTGGAAATAAAACAAACAACGTTCTATTCCTTAAAGAAAATATAAATTTTATATCACCTGTTGTTCCATTCGATCTTCCGCATCTTTGTCAGAGAAGGATAACCTTTGAAGTAGACAGAACTGATTACGTGTGTGACGTCATAGGACTGAACTAGCAAGAACAAACAATAGTCACGAAATAGTTACAGCGATAGGATTTTGTGGGTCATCAATAAGTTTCATTAATAAAATAAAATGTAACATCAGCATATGCAATACCGGAAATTATGCTTCATATCAGCATCAGATTGTTGGATCACAAGACAAAGGCTTAGAAAATGTAAGACTTGAAAAATTCTTCGCGAGACAAAGGTTTAGAAACCTTTGAAGACCTTTTAGTGATTACTTTGTTGAAGATTAGGCTCCAGATGAAACTCAACAGCAAAAGTATTACATGGGCTCATCTATCAAGTTAAGGTTAAGAACTTATTTCGCTTGCTCCTATCTACTACAAATGTGCGAACACGCCGATGCACATGAAGAAAGGAGATAATACTTGACTGAGGAAGAGGGAGTAAGTAAATACAGTACCAGTTTACACATCAGAATCCCTCCAAGCACAGCAGCATACAGGACATATGAATCCGCTAGCATGTAGTCCTTAAGCAGTAGTTCTGCTTTGTACAAAAGGCATTTGTGTCTATGTCAGCACACCACGGTACAATGAGTTCCAACAAACATCCACAACAAAGCCCATCATATTGATTAGGGTAACAAAATTTGCATCCAGGTAAGTTATTGTCCTTGTTTACAAAGAATATAAGCAAAGTTTGTTGTGCTTACCAGCCAAGTAACAAACATCGCAACACCATTGACAACATATGCTTTGGAACTTTTCATTCCAGCAACATCAAGGAACCTTAATGACATAGGTAGAAAAACATGTCAGATGTATCAAAGGATGTACAGGAAAGAACAAGATCTACTGAAAGATGACAGCATCCAAACAAAACTTTATGCAAGCTGTTCATTTGTTCACTTACCATCGTAGGTTGATTCCTGGCGTGGTAGTCTCAGAGATCAGGACCATGTACGTGTATAACTGACCTTCCCCAGAAAGCATAGCATATACAACACAAACAAGTGACAGTATGTGATGGATAACCTGGTAAAGGATACCAGGAGCACATGTTATCGACAGATAATGCAGTCTACAGAGGTTGAATGAGAGCAATAGGCCAATGTAAAATGGGGAGGGGAGGGGGTGGGTGGTTACGATGTAGCATTACTTACATACTCCATTCCACCGAGCGAAGGGTAAAACCAAAATATCATGGCGAGATCTGCAATGAAGTACCCAACAGAGACCTGGCAAACATAATTGACTCACATGAAACAAGGGAACAGAACATATGTAACATCAGTAGCGAAAATTGTCTCCACGCATGACAATAAAGTAATATTATACCCCTAATGTTAAATTGGAGAGGTGTGAACTCCGAAATGTTACTGGTCCATCCAGCTGATCAGAGAATAGACCCGACAAGAAGACCAGGTATGCTGCCATAGTTGTGATGAATAGTGCATGAACAGTGGACATTCCCCTGAAAAGCAAAAGGATCGGAGCAAGCAGTATCAGAAACTTATAGATAAGAGCAGACTTTGCTGAAAATACAAATATATAAGTTATATTCCTTAAAAAAATGTAAATTCTATTTCACCTGTTGTTCCATTCGATCTTCCGCATCTTTGTAAGAGAAGCATAACCTTTGAAGTAGAGAGAACTGATTATGTGTGTGATGTCATAGGACTGAACTAGCAAGGACAAACAATAGTCAAGAAATAATTCCAGTGATTTCATTAATAAAATGTAATATCAGCACACGCAGTACCGGAAATTATGATTGATATCAGGATCAGATTGTTGGATCACAAGACAAAGGCTAAGGATAAGGATATGCAAGATTTGAATAATTTTTCACAAGACAAAGGTTTAGAAACCTTTGAAGACCTTTTAGTGATTAATGTATTGAAGATTAGGCTCCAGATGAAACTCAACAGTAAACTATTACATGGTATCGTCTATCAAGCACGTATTTTGCTTGCTCCAATCTACTACAAATGTGTGAGCATGCTGATGCACATGAAGAAAGGTGATAATACTTGACTGGGGAAGAGGGAGTAAGTAAATACAGTACCAGTTTACACATCAGAATCCCCCCGAGCACAGCAGCATATAGGACATATGAATCTGCTAGCATGTAGTCCTTAAGCAGTAGTTCTGCTTTGTACTTATAGGCTTTAGCCACCTCGATTGGATTTACAGGCAACTCCATGGCCTGAAATTTACCAATCCAACACCTGATGACCAAGTCAAGTAAAGGTATGTCAATTAAGTTGATAATGTGCCAACAATAAACAAGATCAATAACCGAAATGATAACGAGAGCACCGCACAGTATCTGTGGTCCCATAGCTGGCATGATAACACAAACGCAGCTGATGAAATGGGCGCACTGCAGGTGTGTAAAAATAAAACGAGAACACACGGCTCAAACTAGTCCCCCTTTTTCAAGCTCCAGCACGGGCCTATCGCCTATGCTTGGCAAAAGTGATTGCGTTTCCTACAGAAGTGCACAGAAAGTTCCATACATGGTCTTGGAGGCATGAAGAAATGCAAACTTAATGCACGAGGTACATAGTATCTCGGATGATCAACCAGGCCGATAGCATAGCCACGAGAGCAACGACATTTCTCATCAATTCTGCTCCCCTGAGGAGGCACGGATTAATATGAATCATTACTAAACGACATACCAACCAACACCCGAACCCCGCCAAGTAACGCACCCCACGGCGCCACGTCCCGCTCCCGCTCCTCGGGGAAGCCGGATCAGGGCGCCCGATCCGCCAGGCGGGCGAGCAGTCGACGGAGCGGGGTAACGGGAAGACCTCAGGAGGAAGGGACGGCAGGACGGCGGGAATGGCATCGATACCTGCGGCGTGGCGCGGTCCCGGACGACGACGACAAGGGGGCTCGGCTTCTGGATGCTGCCGCGGTTGGGTTGGAGAAGAAGCAAACGGATTGGATTGGAGGCCGCTGATTCGTCTGCTTCTCCTCCTCTCCTCTCGCTTTTGGTTTGTCGCGGCAGTTTCCTTCTTGTTCCGTGGGAATCGGGGGAAAGGAAGGAGAACGTACTGGAAGAGGCAAAGGAAGGAATGGCGACATTATTTTTAAAAATATTTTAAAAACCTGTCAGAAAGCCGCTTGAAAGTCGCTTTGGATTTGATTTTCTCTCGTGTATTATTGTGGGTGTTTTGAGCACATTCTCCGGGTCATTTTCCAGCTCGGCCATGTCCTTCCCCCACTGCGGTGCTGCTGGAAAAAGCTGAAGTTTTTTTTTTTTGCACTTTGAGCACTTACAAGGGGCGGTCTCACCGTGACATGTAAGAAAAAAAATCGAATTATTATAGTTACCACCAAATAAAGTGGAAAATGGTTCAAAAGGAAAAATGTTTGTACCACCATAAGGTACATGGCACTAAGTAATTTTACATGGGTCAAGCCAAGTTATTCAATGACTAGCTTGCGAAACTATGCAGGGTAGGATTCGAGTTTTTTCGAGGTTGACCGCCACAAAAATTACTAGGCTGGCTGATTTAGATACTCTCGCCTCGTTGTGTCGTTGTCGATGAAGATGTCACCTCCTAGGTGCGACATCCATGCCAAGTCTGAAACTTAAACTCACATGAATTGGTTATACCATAAAAAACCTCATCTCATACTATTTCTGAGCATGTGTTCTCAAAATGTTGAAATAGTTACCCCGTTTGCTAATGTACCTGTCGGTGTTGTGAAACCGGCCGACAAGTAAATTTGTATTCGGGGGCTTAACACTCGTTCTTGACGGGATTTCAGAGAACTTGGAGACGGCGGTTTATACTGGTTCGGGCGATCGAAGCCCTACGTCCAGTTCGAGAGG
>LAPY01000056.1:114349-127378 GCA_000970635.1 Eragrostis tef
CAAGTTCGCCGCCCTCGCCGCGGTCTCTGCGGCCCTCGGCGGCGTCGGATACGTCAGCTACGGTGCGATCCCGCGGTCCCCCCTCGCGATCTCGCTCCTTGGGTGCCTTGCTTTGTCTGGATTCGGTTCGGGGTTTAGCTCGTCTGACTTTTTGCTGCTTCACTTCCGTTCTCCTAGCTTATTCCCTGGATGAGGTGGAGGAGAAGACGCGGGAGTTCAGGAAGAAGCCGGCGCCTACACTTCCAGAGGATGCCTCCGAGTTCGAGGTAAACTGCCAATCTTCCGATTCTTACTGTTGCTTGTTAGCGTGGATTGCGAACTCGATTTGGACCTCCGGACATCTGAGAGGACGTTGTTGCAATGTAAATAAGGGCTGTTCGAGTACCCCTGGATTGAGGTGCCTAGGCCAAACTGTTGCATCAATTAGGGGAAAAGAATGTTTTTTAGATTGGTTTTTACTCAAATTTCAGCTTAGGCTAGTTGGTGCTTGCTTGGATTAGCATTCTGTTGCATCGATGGAAGGGAAACAAGAGAGGGGGTGAGAAGGATATTCAAATGTCTGCTTTTTTTCCCCCTGTCATGTTATTGTACAAGGAATTTGTGTTGCTACTGGAACAAGGAAAAAGTCGTATATCTGCATGATAGTTTTGCTCAAACGGAGATAGCTGTCATGAGAAGGAATTGAAATACAGAGCGAATGGTTTTTTCCCCCAATGAATGAACTGTGGCTAATTGTCAATTATCTTTGCCTTGCCTGCAGAAGTTCAAGGCTAAGGCTTACTCGACTGCAATGAAAGGTATGGACTTTTATGTGCTATACCATTTTTTTGTTGCTCCTCCCTTCCCTTTTTCTCACTCTAGATATGAATGCTGATTGCTATCCTATTTTTGAATCGCTCCATCACCAGATTATGCATACTTTTGGAGGACGTTATAGTATTGAAGAGTTAAACTATCAGTTTCAATGGAATATTTATGCATATAATTTTGCTGATCCTTTAGTTAAACGCAGACATATGTTGGAAATATGTGTGTATATATGTTCCCTTTTCACAGTAATAATGAAACAAGTCTTAGTTAACAAAAATGCATATGCTGCGTACTAAATTTTTACATGTTTTCGTGCTACATTGCTACTTGGGTGTCGGCTTAGCTCAGTTATTTTGTTACTGCAGTTCCTGTTGCTGCAATAGAGCTCTATTTGGATGTTAGGAGCACAATTGAAGACCATGTCCAGGTCGGTAACAATTTATAATTTTGAATATTTTTTACAGGCATGTTTCTTGAAAGTGTTCGTAATTGCTCTTCTTCTTTTTTCTTACTCCAGGGTTTTACTGAGCCCACATCAGACAAGCTGCTACCAGATCTACTTCCTGAGGAGAAGCATGTGTTCACCCTAGTTCTTGATCTGAATGAAACTCTTGTCTACTCAGACTGGCAGGTATATTACGAGTCCTGTTATTTGTTGCATTATTTGTGGGGACTAAAGATTGCACAAGTTATATTATGGGTCCTGTTATTTGTTACCTGTTCGCTAGATTTAACATTGACTTTTGTGTTGTGATAATATACGAAGAAGAGCAACTATAATAAAATCCATCAGATGTCCCCAACTCTCATTCATTCATATTTTCCTACATTGTGTGATCCAAGGAATGTGTAATTAATGTTTTTATCCATCTGTAAAGCGCGAGAGAGGATGGAGGACCTTTAAGAGGCCAGGAGTTGATGCCTTTGTGGAACACATGGCACAATACTATGAAGTTGTTGTGTTTTCAGATCAGCCGCCTATGGTTCGTGGTCTTAGATTTCTTTGATTTCAACTATTGTGTAATGTAACGCCCTAACTTCCATGAACATCTTTTTCCACATGCAGTATGTTGACCCTGTGCTTGATAGACTGGACACAAAGGGTTATATCAGATTTAGGTTATCAAGACCTGCAACTAAGTACAAGGATGGAAAACATTTTCGGGTATGGAGATTGTAGTGCTCTACCTAATTTCTTAGTAATATGGTGCATGTTTTGATGTTATTAGATTCATTATGTCATCTTTTTTTTTCCTAGCATATATATAGTTATGATAGATAAGCTTTCTATTGTTACAAGCATTACTCTTAATCATCATAATTTTTTTTCACAAATCAGGATGATGAACTTCCCATTTTCATTGCTTTGATATTCCTCCTTTTTTCCCCCCCTTGTTTCACCAGGATTTGTCAAAGCTGAATAGAAACCCTGCGCAAGTTATCTATATCAGTGCACACTGTTATGATTCTTCTTTGATTCTTGCTTGCAGCCTGAAAATTGTGTCCAGGTCAGACCTTGGAAACTTGAAAATGATGACACCCAGCTTGTGGATCTGATTCCATTCCTTGAATGTAAGTGTTTAATGACCATTTTTGTATCATGTCATCAACAAAGTTAAATCTTGACCAAACTAACACACTCTGCAGTTCTTGCTATGGCTAGGCCTTCCGACGTTAGGAATGTGCTTGCATCGTATCAAGGCCATGATGTTGCTAAAGAGTTTCTCGAGCGTTCAAAGGAACACCAAAGGTAAGCACATGTTTATTGTCTCATTCTAAGTTTCCTGTCATCATGAATATTCAGGCTAGGTCCATGCATTTTTTTGCTGCATGTCTCTATGAATGAAACGCTTATATGTGCCATATGTTGTCAACTGACAAATATGTTGCTCCTGCATGCACTTCTCAATAAAGTTCAGCAGACTCTGACAAAAGGACATTATATCTGATAACATTCAACAGATTCTGCAAGTTTTTAATAAATTCTGCACAGATTCTCTTGTGCACAGGGCTTTATCGTTAGAGGTTGAGCTGAGTATTAAATGGATGTCTATTGTCTATCCCCTCACTCTCTTGTGCACAGGGCTTTATCTCTTGCCATGATTTTAAATTATTAGGGTGATATACTGGATTGATGTTAAATCGATGTCTAGCCCCTCATTCACAAAGCCTGCCTCACTGATATATGAAATTTCTAGATCGAAATTCTGGCCTGTATTTCGACCATTAGTGTCATGTAAAGTTTGAAACTCCGAGTAAGATGCAACCACTGTTTTTCTAGACGTGCGTCTAGAGTGTCTAGACGGCGTCTAGACACAAGACTTGAAGGTTGTGTCTTGCGTCTAGACGATCAAAAGGCGCGTTTAAACTGTTTAAACAATGATTAGTCGCGTTTAATGGCTAGACATGGTGTGCGCGTCTGTCTTGCCTAGACGTTTAGAAAAACATTGGATGCAACTTAACTTGTTGGGAATATTTATTTTATCTTTGAATGAATACCTTTGACTATGGTCCGTTCAAACTTGAAACTTTGGCTAGTAATAGCTTTTAGAAAAAAAATAGCTTGGAAACATAAATTCATGTGTATGTTCATCTTGAAAACGATATTCGTAATATCATACTTTTAGTACATATCATAAATCTATTCTACATATCTTACGATAGACGCTGAGTTGCAAGTTGAAAACCAAAAAGAAAAAGAAAACAGTGTCATACTATAAATTTGTAAGGGTGTTCGTTCTTAGAGGGTGGTGGATCTTATGTGAACTCCATGGGTCAATAAAGTAAGGTATGCTTTGAGAGCTCGCTGTCGTGCAACAATAGCTGACCTTCATGAACTTGTCTTTATAGCATGCAAGCTATTAATTGCTTATCTGGAGTATATGTTCCTGGTGCATTTAGGAAGCTTGTTGGCAAGATACCATGTTTTGGTATGCACGATTTATTTCTTGTGCATTGATGACCATTACACTATCATGTGGCAGGCGTTTACAGGAACAGCACAAGCATGGACGCTTCTTCCGGCGGTAATGGATCGTAAATGTATAATGTGCCAATTGATGTGAGAATTCTAGTTTGGGGTGTTTTTGAAGACATACAGAGCCTGTTTGCGGCTGCAGTCTACTTGTTGGTTGCTATGGACAATATCGTGTAGTTTCGGCAATTTAGATTGCACACTTTTGACCACTGTTGGGGCTCATTACGTCTGATTACGGTTCTATGTGAACATCAGTAGAATATCCTGTGTTTAGATCAGCTGATTCAAATGTTGCTTGAATGGAGTTATCAGCAAGTGCTGAATCCTGAGACTGAAATGCAGATTTGTCTTGAATCATTTGGTGACTGGGTGTCATCTTCAGAGTAATGGGAAAGACTAGATTCCAGTGACAATGTATTCTGTCGACATAATATAGTAATTCGGTTCTATGGGAAACATCAATAGTGTATTATATGTTTGGCTCCCTACCATTAGCCCTGTTCGGCAGGCTGCAGCTGCGGCTGCAGAAAAATAACTGCGAACACTGTAGCGACTGCAGAAACACTGTAGCGGCTGCAGAAGAAAGAACTGAAACACTATATGAGAAAATGTGAAGATATTCATGTGGACGGAGCCTTTTACGGTTCAAATGAGAGCATATCGGTTCTTTTATCGGTAGCAATTGCACAGAAACATTTCCAACGTTTCTTATGAAGAAACAGTCCCGATTCTGCCTCGTGGTATAGAGTTGAGTTAGTTTATACGACGAAGGAAGAATGCAAGTACCCCTAATAATAATTCATAATGAGCATAATTGGTTGTAAGAACACACACAAGAAGCACAGCTATTAAACCCATGAAACACATCTATCATCTTAATAATAATCGTACGTATTTCAAATTAAATTTTGTTGGTTGGGTCCTTTGCTTTCGAACCTGTCAACTTCAGTTCATTAGATTCATCAATTTAGCATTCATGCTTGTATTATTATTTAATCAAAATTAATGCATTCACGCTTGTATTCCCCCTGGCGATTCTTTAGGCTAAGGATGAAAACGAAACTTAAAAATTACACTACACACATTTGAAAAATGTATTATTTGTTTGTCTCCTCCTCGTCGTCTGTCACATAGGCTTACTGTATCATCGGCATGGTGCTTGTCTGATATGAACATCATTTTTCGGACCGATGTCCATATGTTTACGCTCAAATTACTTTGTTTTCGATGTCATCATTATTTTTAGTGTAACATTTTCGATTCCGACTCCAAGATAACAATGTACGAGTGGGAGCGGTTTAAGATATGTTCCGATTACATCCCAACTTGCGGGCAGCTCGGCAGCCTCGGTCCCCGGTGTCCGACCCCCGTCGCCGCCGCGTCGGCCCCGGACCACTTCTCCGCTCCGCGCCCATGGCGACGAAGCAGGCGTCGGCGGGCGAAGCCTTCGCGGCCCAGATCAACGCCATGTCCCGCTCCGAGATGTACGAGATGATGTCCCAGATGAAGGTGCGCACCCTCCCAATCCCCAAACCCTACCTGCGCAATCCATCCCCCTCTCCCCGTCCGTTCCTTCATCGTGTTTCATCACTGTCTTACCGGTCTTCTGATGGTGCTGTGCCGCTTCCCTTGCGCAGAAGCTGATCGACCACGACCAGGAGACGGTGCGCCGGATGCTCGTCGACAACCCGGACGTCACGCGGGCGCTCTTTCGGGTGAGATTCGTGGCCATGCTATCTTGGGGGTCATCTTGCGCTTCCTAGTTTGGTGCTCCCTGCTGTGGCCGTCCTCGAAGTACCAAGACTGTTGGGTTTGATTGGCTGTAGGGTTTTGTGAGTGGTATAGATCTTTCATTTGGTTAATTCTGAAATGTTTGTGCTCATGTTTGCTTCGAGGGAGTGTGGTTCATAGTTGCCTGATGGATTAAGGAGGAAACAGAGACCTTTGTTGTCTTTATTCTTTAATTTTTGTCTGCTTTACGACTTCATATTCATATTACCTTAAATGAGGGAATTGGTGCACATAATGCATAAAAAATAATATTGGTTGCTCTTGCTCCTCATATCATTCAAATAGGAATGTCAATGTGAGCATTGGTTTTAGTATCTGACTTCTGATTCTATGCTATGAATATCTTGGTAATTTCACCATAACATGTTCTCTAGTTGTTAATTTGACATGAGAAAACTCGATGAAGATAACTTTCTTGTATGTACTTATGTTTTTAATGAACCCCCTGATGTAAAACTTACTTTCTATACCCTTCTATTGTCAACTGTTTGTTCTAATCATTTATTTGGTCTAATAAATCTGTTTATGTTCTTGTTACACCACCAAATCTGTCCTGATGCCTTCCACATGGGTAAAATTATTGGACATTTGTTGTGGTATCAAGAAGCATATGTGATTAGTACTTTAAAAAAGGATTGCGTTGCACAAAAAATGAATGTGTCATATGCATTCCTCCATAATTAGTACCTTATATGCATTTCTTGTTGCAGGCGCAAGTAGTACTTGGAATGGTGAAGACGCCTAAAACTGTATGTTAACTTAGGTCCCTTCAACCCCTCTTAAAATTTTAACACTTGGGCTGCATATCAGCAAAGCGAGCTTAATTGTAACCACTCTCTATCCTACAGGCACAATCTTCTGAGATGACCCAACCCACAGCAGCATCAACAGCACCTTCATCAGCTAAAGCTTCAGCACAGGATCGTGTTAGCTTGCGCCAACCCCCATTACCCTCTTATCAGCAGGGTGTTGCTCAGCATTCTGGCCCATTACCGTCTGCCCCATCTAATGTGGCATCGACCATGGATCTTCCTTCTATGCCAGCAAACCCACCACAACCGGCACAGGCAAAAGGATACCCAGTGCATCAGATGCCTGCCGCATCAGTTCTGCAGTCATCTCAGCATCCAAATATGGCCCTCCCTCATGCTCCTCCGCAATATTCCAATCTTCCTTCACATATGCCGATAGTTCACAGCCAGCCACAACAACCTTTGCAAAATCCCGGAATATATAATCAGCAGTTGCAACCACCTCTGCCCCCAATGCCTAGGCCATCCTCCATGCAGACCTTTGCACACCAGATGCATCCGCAAGTATCCAATTCTTTCGGTTTGGCTCATGCAAATGCTCCTCAACACATTTTGCAACAATCTATGTTTCATGTGAGATTCTATGCTCAACTCAAAACTATCCCCTGATAACTAGGTACTAATTACTATGCTCCGCGGGCTGACTGTCATGTTCGAAAATTTGCAGCCAGGTGGGAATCCTCCTCAGTCTTCTTTTCTTCCTGGCCAACCACCATTACCAAACCAGCCACCACCACAACTATACCAGGTGCAGATTCGTCTCGTCTTAAAGATATGATTATTATGCACTGTAGTTGTGTTATTTACGTTTCCAAAGAATCTATAATGGATATCTCCCAAAAGCTTTGCTCAATAATGTTACGAACAGTTGGATGTAGGAAGTGCCACAAGGTAGTCCTATTCTTTGTTTGATACCATTACAAAGAGTTTAGGTTGGGAAGAGTCATGCCCCACTAACCATCCATGTCCAAAGTTGACAAACATTTTGTTCTAGGCATGTGCTTACTGTTGACTACAGTTGAAATTTCAGTATAGGGTCATATCGTCAACATGATTCTTCTCATCATATTAAATCTTGCGTGCATATGATCTGTAGAATACTTCTTATATATACCAGTTGCATATGTCGCGTAGCTAGGGCTCTACCATTGTTTTCCTTGTTCTGAAAATTTGCTTGAGTCCTGAGGCCCGTTAAGGCATTACTCCTTGTTGAGGCACCAAAATACTGACCACTTTATCTTAGTTCTTTGCATGATTCGTTGACTCCTTTTCCATATTTCTGAAAAAAATTATAGACAATAGATTTCACTGCTCCAAATCTTGATAAATAAATCTACTGGTCTCATGTTCATGTTTCTAAAAAAAATATGCTGCTTTGCTAGTATATTATGTCTTTAAAGAGTCAAATAACCAAATAGTTGAGTGCTGTGACTTCTAGACACCTGTTTACTGTCTGTTGGTTGTTTAGTGAGTACAAGGACCATCTTCCCAGTTTTTTTAGCTGTTAATTTTTTTAAAAAATATTGCTTAGAGCTCATTTACATTTCTATGAAGTTTCCAATTATTTGGAACATATATTCTTACACAAAACATTGCGAATTTATGTTCTACTTCAAAGAGGGGAGACAGGGGAAGGTTCAATAATCTTCAGCTGCGGGTGATCCAAATGAACCATGCAACTTCTTGCAAACATAGTTTTAGTTTTGTGCTCAGTTAGCTCCATCTTTCATGCGATGTGGCGATACTGGTTCACTACATGACTCTTACAGTCGATCTTCTTGACAGGCTCCTTCGCACTACACTTCTCAAAGCACGACGCCCATGCAAGTTGATAGGTCAACGCCGTGGGGACGGGGCCCAGAAGCTTCCACTGCTGGCTCCCATTTCCCTGCACAATTGCCTGGGTTGCCGGGACAAATGGCCCAAGGAATTGGTGGTATCCAGGCAGGCCAAGCACCTGTAAGTGGCTGTAGTATAGAACAGTTATCTGTATTAGTAGTTTTGCAAACCGTCCTGGAATGACTATTAATTCGGTCAATTGCTTGTGCAGCTGACGCCAGAAATGGAAAAGATGCTTGTTCAGCAAGTTTTGGGCATGTCGCCAGAACAGATCAATATGCTGCCTCCAGAACAACGGCAGCAAGTGCTTCAGCTACGAGATATGCTACGGCAATGATAATCCACAGCTGACCAAGTAGAAAAATTTCAGTCTCCCGCAGCAGAGCCCTTGAGACCCCGCCTTGTGCCTATGCTGTAACCCCCTACCGTTCTAGCACCTGTGATTGACATCCCAAACTAGTCTAAAGCTGACCTTTGAGATGTGATTGTAGAATGCTGGCCCTTGCCGTCACTTATATAAGCATTTCCGCTTACATAAACCTCAGACATGTACTATTATTTGATTGACAAATGAACGGCATGTTTGGTACTGTTTTGCTTGTACTATTTCAGTTACATGTTTGTTTGAATTCCAGTCCTTTTGTTGGGACAGGTTGTTCTTGGTTTTTCTGTTCCTGACTTTTACTCCCTCCGGTTGTTTGGTACATGTGACTGTTAGTTTAAAATTAACCTAACAAAAATCATGTATTCCGTATATAACAAACAAATCAAGGGACAAGCGGGAGTAGTAGATTGTCACGAATTCTCATCCGAATATTTCGGAGCGCAATAATTCAGGCGCATTTCGCATATATCCCCTATATGCTTTTTTGGCGCTCTGACAAGCGGATCCCACCCCAAAACAACCAATGACCCATCACCCAGCCACGCGGGCAGGCGTTGGAGCTCAAGAAATCTCCGTAGCGAGAAAATGACGCCGAATCAGCGTGTTCCGTTTCGTCTCGTCCTTCCTGGCATCCTCCTCTTCCCCCTCTCGTCCTCGCCAGCTCCTCTTGCCAATCAGCGCGTCCTCTCCCTCCAAGAAATCGTCAGAATCCATCTCCAAACCATCCCGGAGCCGCATTCCAATCGAAAAATCATCAGAGAATTGGGCCTGAAGCGGGAATTAGTAGCAGCGTTGGTTCGCACGATCCGGTCCGGTCGAAATCCCGGGAGTTTCGTCGCAATTGAGGCGTTCGGGGGAAAGGAGCGATGGGGGAAGGAGGAGGAGAAGCCGGGGCCGAATTGTCGACGGACAACATGAAGGGGATAGTCCTGGCGCTCCTCTCAAGCGGCTTCATCGGCGCCAGCTTCATCATCAAGAAGAAGGGCCTCCGCCGCGCCGCCGTCGCCTCCGGGGTCCGCGCAGGTCACAGCCCCAAATTCCTCTCGCGTTTATTGTTTCCCGTGGTAGCTGGAACAGGGCCGGTTTCTGAAGAAAAATGGTGTCTGTTTTTGCTTGGTTTCCTGATGGTGGTGGTGGCATGTGCAGGGGTCGGCGGGTACTCGTACCTCATGGAGCCTTTGTGGTGGGTTGGCATGATCACCAGTAAGGTTTCCTATTCGATTTCAGTTGAGAAATTAGGCACAATGCTTTCAAAGTAATGGGCAATTGTGATCAAGTATTCCTCTTTTCAGTGATTGTGGGGGAGGTTGCTAATTTCGTCGCGTACGCCTTTGCCCCTGCAGTACTGGTTACTCCTCTTGGAGCACTCAGCATAATTGTTAGGTACCGTATAGCAAGCTGAACCTTCTCCTGTATTCCGCAGCTGTATAAATAATATGCCTGTTTAGGCAAATTAGAATCTCACATTGAGGGTGTCTGTCGATGGTGTCTTCACCCTTCAGTGCAGTGCTGGCCCATTTCATCTTGAATGAGAGGTTGCACGCTCTTGGTATACTAGGTTGCGTAATGTGCATCGCAGGATCTGTGGTGATTGTTATCCATGCTCCGCAGGAGCAGGAGATTACATCGGTTAGGGAAATATGGAACATGGCGACTCAACCCGGTGAGTGTCAACATTTTGCTGCCTCTTGAACTGAAGGTAGGAAACAAAAAATCATAACTGGGATATCTCTTCATTTTATTTGCAGCTTTCCTGCTATATGTTGCTTCAGTTATTGTGGTGGTATTTGTCCTGGTGTTTTATTTCTCCCCTCTCTACGGGCAATCAAATGTGTTGATCTACACTGCCATTTGCTCTCTAATGGGTTCACTTTCGGTAATGCCAGCAGACAGCAGTTGCTATGCTTTCTAATGTTTCGCTTGACTAGATGATACTTTAATCTTGCTAGGGACCATGCTAACTTTCAGGTAATGAGTGTTAAAGCTCTTGGTACGTCCCTAAAGCTGACTTTTGAGGGGACAAACCAGTTTGTTTATCCAGAGACTTGGTTCTTTATGCTTGTTGTGGCTACTTGTGTGCTGACCCAGATGAATTATCTGAATAAGGTTTGTACAATCTGTTGTATGTTCCGTCCTTTCCAATTGCTGTTCTATGACACCATGAATACAATTATCTGTATGCTTACTGCATAAATGACACGTGCTAGTGAAATTACAGTTCTATTTTGTGAATTTGTGCTAGGAAAAAAAGAACAGATTTAAACATAAAAATGAAAATATAGTTAACTCTAGGGGCAGAAATCGGGGCGAGATTAAATTATGATCAAGTGGTTTGATTTGAGCTTAGCTTCTTTCAAGGGCTTGCATTATTTCTGGGATGAATGTGTCATAATTACATCCGTGTCAAATCATTGCTATGCATATTTTAAGCCTCACAGTGTCCCTCTTCTCAACAACCAAATATGATGAAAAGAAGAGTATGAGATTTTTTTTTTGATAAATTGATGGGCATATGCTAGCTTGGCATGATTCTGACCTATTTGAATAGTCTTGAATGCACCAGCACCATGTGACTCATACCCTACATTTCTATCCACTTTGGGCAAATGTTGCATAGAATATTTTTCAAAATTAGATTGAAAAACAAAGAGTTCCACAATGATTACTAAGGTTTCCTCAATGATGCATCGAAGTAGTGAAGTGCTTTAGTTTATAGAATGACTGCAAATATTATATTACTTGTTCCTGCTCAGTTTAACAGAGGTAAATTGTAATTTTTTGTTGTTTACTGCAGGCACTTGACACATTCAATACAGCGATTGTATCTCCAATTTACTATGTAATGTTCACAACTCTTACGATACTTGCAAGCGTGATAATGTTTAAGGTAAACTTTGTTTTATCCATGTACATATCTAGTTCTTTTCTTTGTTCTCACATTCTCCTCATTCTTATCTTGCATCTGTTTGGAAAGTTTGTTTGTTATATTTTATTTCTGATGCATGCCTCAACTTTTATATTATGAACTACTTTGATGGCATGGGAAAAGTACAAAGACCTAACATAGATGCTGTCCTGTTTCTCATGGCAACTTAATTGTTTGTGCAGGATTGGTCTGGTCAAAGCCTGGGAAGCATCACTTCTGAAATTTGTGGTTTGATCGTTGTGTTGTCCGGCACTATTCTGTTGCATGTGACAAAGGATTATGAAAGGATCCCGCAATCAAGAAGTATGTGGCTTTTCCACTTTCCTAATCGATTCTTCATATTGTTATCATCAGATGTCTCAGTATCATATATATTTTCTACTATGTAGGTATTTACGCGCCATTGTCTTCCTCCCTATCAACTAGATTAAATGGGGAACTGTTGCAACACGTCAGGGATGAGAGGAATTGTGATGAAGAAAAAGCATTGAGAAGACAAGAGATGTACTAACTTCAGAAACTCGAAAAAAGGGTTGATAATTCTGATGCTAGTACATCGTGATTATTCTGAAGAAAGGGGTCATAATTCTGATGAACGCTCCAGTGGGGCTTGTACATGCGAGGATAGAAATACTCACGTGGTGCTTTCTGATTCTTCAGTTTCTGTTGGCTTGTGTATATAATTGGTGCAAGGATGAAAGTGCAAATCTGGAGGCCGATTTGAATGGCTGTGTAGCTCCACAAGATAGAAAAGTTTTTGTCCCCCCTTTCTGTAACATTTTCCCAGTTTTTCCACGACATTTGTTGTTAATCGTGTGTATAGAGTGAGCCACGGAGACTGTATGCAATTGTGAATGCTGTACATTATTATTGTTGTTGTTGTTGTTGTTGTTGTTGTTGTTGTTACTATTATGATGATGATGTTTCAGTCTGTCCTTATCTATTATGAGCAGCTTATCTAACTTGAATAAATCTGAGTAATGAAAGTGTCAAAACATATATTGGTAGGTCTATGCCAAAAAATAGTTACTAACTATTAAGCAAGGTGCCCTTGTTTAAAGTAAGATCTCAGCTAGGAGCGCAGCTTCTATACTGTATGATGTAAAGTTCCATTACAGCGACAAAAGAAATCCTCAGAAGCATTATTTACAACATGGGCAACAGAACCTAGATTTCAAGAAATGACACGGATGATCACACCCTTTAAGGCAAAAGAAGCCGATCACATCACGCCCTTTGAGGCCAACGTACCTTGAACAACGCCCCGGCTCCTCATCCTCAGGAGGTGGTAGTAGTAGTGGTAGTAGGACCATTTCTTTCCAGTTCAGTTCGGAAGCATATTACCAATTGAATCGTTGGCCAAATTGATTCCTTCACTTTCAGTGGCAGTTCTGTCCGATTCCGCGGAGGCGGCGGCGGCGCCGCCATGGTGGAAATCAGCCCCCAGCGCCACCCCGCCAGCAGCAGGGTGGCAGCTGGGCGGCGCCCC